>OX387254.1:145000-150000 GCA_947562095.1 Branchellion lobata
CACCCACCCATCTACTCATCTTTTCCACTCTTCCCCCACCCACCCATCTACTCATCCTCCCCACTCTTCCCCCACCCACCCATCTACTCATCCTCCCCACTCTTCCCCCACCCACCCATCTACTCATCCTCCCCACTCTTCCCCCACCCACCCATCTACTCATCCTCCCCACTCTTCCCCCACCCACCCATCTACTCATCCTCCCCACTCTTCCCCCACCCACCCATCTACTCATCCTCCCCACTCTTCCCCCACCCACCCATCTACTCATCTTTTCCACTCCTCCCCCACCCACCCATCTACTCATCCTCCCCACTCTTCCCCCACCCACCCATCTACTCATCCTCCCCACTCTTCCCCCACCCACCCATCTACTCATCCTCCCCACTCTTCCCCCACCCACCCATCTACTCATCTTTTCCACTCCTCCCCTACCCACCCATCTACTCATCCTCCCCACTCCTCCCCCACCCACCCATCTACTCATCTTTTCCACTCCTCCCCCACCCACCCATCTACTCATCCTCCCCACTCTTCCCCCACCCACCCATCTACTCATCCTCCCCACTCCTCCCCCACCCACCCATCTACTCATCCTCCCCACTCTTCCCCCACCCACCCATCTACTCATCCTCCCCACTCTTCCCCCACCCACCCATCTACTCATCCTTCCCACTCTTCCCCCATCCACCCATCTACTCATCCTCCCCACTCTTCCCCCACCCACCCATCTACTCATCTTTTCCACTCCTCCCCCACCCACCCATCTACTCATCTTTTCCACTCCTCCCCCACCCACCCAGCTACTCATCCTCCCCACTCTTCCCCCACCCACCCAGCTACTCATCCTCCCCACTCTTCCCCCACCCACCCAGCTACTCATCCTCCCCACTCCTCCCCCACCCACCCATCTACTCATCCTATACTCTATCATATACCATACTCTATCTCACAACTTTCCTCCTCCACCCATCAAATCACCATACTCACAACAAATCCACAATTACCACTAACGCCTTTTCTCACCTTGTACCACTACAACAACCTTCCAACACAAACCACCACGTACCATCACAACAACCTTCCAACACAAACCACCACGTACCATCACAACAACCTTCCAACACAAACCACCACGTACCATCACAACAACCTTCCAACACAAACCACCACGTACCATCACAACAACCTTCCAACACAAACCACCACGTACCATCACAACAACCTTCCAACACAAACCACCACGTACCATCACAACAACCTTCCAACACAAACCACCACGTACCATCACAACAACCTTCCAACACAAACCACCACGTACCATCACAACAACCTTCCAACACAAACCACCACGTACCATCACAACAACCTTCCAACACAAACCACCACGTACCATCACAACAACCTTCCAACACAAACCACCACGTACCATCACAACAACCTTCCAACACAAACCACCACGTACCACTACAACAACCTTCCAACACAAACCACCTCACACCCACAACTAAGCCTCACTCCCCCTCATAACCCCCCTCCCCCACCCCACCACACACCCAAGTTCTTTTGTTTCAGGTCATCCACCTCCTTGTGCAGACAGCCCATCAGGTGCTTGTGTTGCTGCTGCAGAAACTGGAAGTTCTCCTGCAGGTACCTCACCTTCTCCTCCTGCTCCCTTCCCTCGCTGTAATTCACAAAGTACTCTTTTTTCAGAGGCAGCGATGCCGGGTCGAAGTCTATTTGACTGGGGTAGTCAAGCTTACATGACTCTTCGTGCTTGATCTGTCGTGGTGTGGTGTGGTGTCATAGTGTGGTGTGGTGTCGTAGTGTGGTGTGGTGTGGTGTGGATTGGTGTGGTGGCGTAGTGTGGTGTGATGGCCTGGTGATGTAATGAATCAGATTGAATTAGCTTATATTGAACCAGCTCAGAATGAATCCGACTGGTTAGACTCTTCACGTACGGAGCAGTAGACAGACGTCGAGGCGTTGGTGCTGTCGAACATCTTGCTCGAAGCCACCTTTACCACCTTCTTGGGCCGGTTCGTATCCTCCTTCTGCTTCACCTTTTTCACCACTTTTCCGTTCTCTTTCAACTTCTCCAACTCTCCGAAGCCATCGTTCTTCTGCGCTTCCGTCAACACTTCAGACGGAGCTTCTATGTCAACCGCATCCATTCACAACAACAACATTTCTCAAAAGAAGCACAAAAATTTATTTCTAAAAAACTGAGCTTTCAAAAACACCCGCCGCAAGTTACAATTCCCAAGCGTTTCTTAGCAACCTATGACATGCCACAGAAAGCTTTAACGACAAACGTTTCTTTTTTAAATTTAAAGCATATTAAATGAAGTTTTAACAAAGGAAATTATATAATTTAATGAACGTTTTCATTTAATTAACTCATCAAAAACTAAAAAATATTTTTGAATTGAATTCAAAAATTAAAAATAAACTTTTGAGTTCCCTTTTTACGAGATATTACGAATTTCTAAAAATTAAATTTTAAAAATTAAATTAAATTGTTAATTTAATTTTTTAGTCAACTTTGCTCTTAATCTACAATATTCATGATTTCTCATGATTCTCTTCTTGAAAGTCTTGATGCTGTTCTCCCTACAAAGACTTCCTCTTTTCGCCTTTCTTCTTCTGAGGCTCCATGGTTTGAGGGCCAATGCTCTTCTGCCAAAAGGGCTGTTTGGAAGCTTGAACGACTCTACCGGGCAGATCGTTCCACAGCCTGATGGGACAAATGGCAGAAAAAGTGATTATCCAATAAGAAAGCCCTCATCCAAGCGTTTCCTCTTTCTCATTGACCCCATAAAATCTGCCTCGTCCTCCAAGTCCGAATGGGGCTCTCTTTTTTTTCATTTCCTTCATTCTTTTCCTTACTTTTTTCCAGTGAATAATAATGAATGAACAAAGGACTAAGGTAATAATGAAATTAAGTTAACACATAATTAATGATACTGGAGCATGAGACGAATGTAAGTTCAAGACGTGGTTCGAGTGTTTGAGGTGCTTCAGAAGCGGTTGATGTCATCGATGGTCTGTCTGTGGGAGGAGTATGGCTTCAGGGGAGGAAGTGGGCTTCAGGGGAGGAAGTGTCCCTCTGACTCCAGAGGAGGTCAGCAGCTCAGAGGGGTTGTTGTTGTAGCTGTTGTTGCTGCTGTTGTTTGTTTCTACCAGTTGCTGGTTGCTGTTTTGTTGTTGTGTTCGTATTAATGTTGTTGGTAGTAGGGGTGTTTTGTTGTTGTTAACGTGTTTTGTTTTGGTTGTTGTTGTGTGTTGTTGATGTTGAAACTGACGTAGTGTTAATATCAGCAAATCAAACATTAACAATAGAAAAAACTAACTTTAATGAAAATTTAAATGTTAAAAGCGAAAAAAATCAATTGAACATCTACATCAATGAAAACAACATCAACAACAACATCAACAACAACATCAACAACAACAACAACATCAACAACAACAACAACGCTAAAAACATCAACAACAACGCTAAAAACATCAACAACAACATTAAAACCAACAAAAACCCAAACAACAAAACCAACAATGACAACACAAAAAACACCAACAACAACACCAACAACAACTCCAACAACAACATCACTAACAACAACAACAAAAACAACAACAACAGCACTAACAACAACAAAAACAACAACAACACCGTTACTTTCTTGTGTCGTAACTTCTAGCACCATACTCAATGGTCTGTCTGCCTAGGAAAAGTAATGGTTGGTGGTGGTTGGTGGTGAATGGTGGTGGTTGGTGGTGAATGGTGGTGGTTGGTGGTGGTTAGTGGTGGATAGTGGTGGTTGGTGGTGGATGGTGGTGGTTGGTGGTGAATGGTGGTGAATGGTGGTGGTTGGTGGTGAATGGTGGTGGTTGGTGGTGGATGGTGGGGGTTGGTGGTGGTTGGTGGTGGTTGGTGGTGAATGGTGGTGGTTGGTGGTGAATGGTGGTGGTTGGTGGTGGTTGGTGGTGGATGGTGGTGGTTGGTGGTGGTTGGTGGTGGATGGTGGTGGTTGGTGGTGAATGGTGGTGAATGGTGGTGGTTGGTGGTAAATGGTGGTGGTTGGTGGTGGTTGGTGGTGGATGGTGGTGGTTGGTGGTGGTTGGTGGTGAATGGTGGTGGTTGGTGGTGGATGGTGGTGGATGATGGTGGTTGGTGGTGGATGGTGGAAACGCAAGAATACAAGAGTAAAAAAGAAAATAAATAAATATAAAAAATACTCAAAAAGAAAAAATATATAGAGAAGATCTCACTGGCTTGCACAGCTGACTTCTTTTTAATCTTGGACCACGTGATGATGATAAGGATGACAATGAGAATGGCGAGGAGGAGGAGGACGATGAGGAGGATGATCAGCAACAATCCCCACGTGGGTAAGTGGTCGCATGCACATACTGTGTTGACCTTCGTTCCTTGGTGATGAAGAAGAAGAAGAAGATGAAGATGAAGAAAATGAAAAAGAAGAAGAAAAAGAAGAAGAAGAAGAAGAAGAAGAAGAAGAAGAAGAAGAAGAAGAAGAAGAAGAAGAAGAAGAAGAAAAAGAAGAAGAAGAAGAAGAAGAAGAAGAAGAAGAAGAAGAAGAAGAAGAAGAAGAAGAAGAAGAAGAAGAAAAACTGATGGGTGAGAAGTTCCAACCTGTTATTGTTGTGGTGAGAGAAGCAGCGGGTGTGGGAACGGTGGCTGATGGGTGGGTGGATGGAGGGATGGATGGATGGAAGGATGGATGAATGGATAGATGGATGGATGGACAGATGGGTGGATGAATGAATGGATAGATGGGTGGATGAATGAATTGATAGATGGGTGGATGAATGGGTGGATAGATCGAGAAATGGATGGATGGATGCATGCATGCATGGGTGGATGAATGGATGGATGAATGGATGGATGGATAGATGGATGGATGGTTAGATGAACGGTTGGATGGATGTGTGTGTGTGTGTGTGTGTGTGTGTGTGTGTGTGTGTGTGTGTGTGTG
>OX387254.1:152500-172500 GCA_947562095.1 Branchellion lobata
TTTATTTTTATTATTATTATTATTATTATTATTATTATTATTATTATTATTATTATTATTATTATTATTATTATTATTATTATTATTATTATTATTATTATTATTATTATTATTATTATTATTATTATTATTATTATTATTATTATTATTATTATTATTATTATTATTATTATTATTATTATTATTATTATTATTATTATTATTATTATTATTATTATTATTATTATTATTATTATTATCATTTTTATTTTTATTATTATTTTGATTACTATTACTATAATTGAATCAAATTAATGCACTTTAAAAATTTATATTGAATCATAGTCTAATAAACACTTTGAATAACTGTTTGAAAGTTCTCTATTCTGATAGGATGATTATGTTGTAAAGTTATAAGAATATTTTTTCTTTTCCTTTTCTTTTGCTCATTAACTATTTTCCATATTCACAGAATTCTAATCAGATCAATGTATTCATCAAGCGCCTTTGACCTAGAATCAAAAACGTTTTAAAAAGAAATAAACGAAAAAAGAAAAGAAGTTTTATAATTTCAAATTTCTATTTTTTTCAAAGAGCTTCAAAAGACTTTTAACTGCTTATTTGTTTGTTGGTCTATGAGCTCAAACGATAATTTAAAATCACCCTTCTCTCGCTTAAAAGTTCTTCTGAGTGAACAATGAATACTCAGAGCCTGGAAAGAAAAATGAAATTAAATAAAAAGTTGCCGAAATTCAAAAAAAACTCATCTGGTCACATAGACATTAAAAATTTTGAAAATGAAAAAAGCCATAAAATCAAAGAAAAGGCCGATAAAAAAAAGCTAAAAAGTTTTTCAGAGTTTGCAACAGACGATGAAACTTCATTATCAAGCAATAAACATGAAAATAAAAAGGTGAAATTTTGTATGTGAAATCCATCTGCCCTCATTCACTTTGCACCTCACTGATCACCTTTATTTCGCTTTTTAACTTCACTCATCCATTTATTTTCTTTTTTTTCTATTCCTACTCACCTTTTCTGCTTTTCCATCCATCCACTTTCCATTCCACCTTTTACAGTTAGCACTGCAGGATGACCTGTCAGGCATGTCTTTTGCTGAACTCGTCTGCCTCAAGAACAAGCTTGGAACCAAAGTGTCATTCATTCATCTTTATTTATTTCATCACGAATATATAATAAAACACACAATATATGTATTTATATATTTTATTGAATGATTTTTAAGTTATCCTTACAAACCACTATGATATCCATATAGTTTCATACAAGGGTTATAACAACATCAACACCTACTACAGCTTCAACAGCACGGCTTTCAAAAACAACAATGGTGATGAAGAGGGTGAAAATGATGAGGATTTTATGGAAAGCTACAACATGGTCAAGCCAACAACAGCAAAAGGCAATAAAAATAGGTATTATTGTAATAATATCATTTTATTGGGAACACTTGATTATATAATCTCTTCTTCTTTCACTAAACCATCCATCTCTGCCGAATCTGTTACTTTTCTGACCACTCTCTTATTAATTTTTCATTCACTATTCCATCTTTTCCATTCTCCAAATTTAAGATTAATCAAAGATTATTATTATTATTATTATTATTATTATTATTATTATTATTATTATTAAATTTAAGATTAATCAAAGACCTTGGTCAAAGTTTTAACCACACCACGCCACATCACACCACACCACACCTCAGGCCCCTCGAATTGTCTTCAAAGAAGAAGAAAAAGTCTCATGTGGTCCCCCACAAACAACACGTGTGTTTGATGTTCATGTGGTTCTCCACAAACAACACGTGTGTTTGATGTTCATGTGGTTCTCCACAAACAACACGTGTGTTTGATGTTCATGTGGTTCTCCACAAACAACACGTGTGTTTGATGTTCATGTGGTTCTCCACAAACAACATGTGTGTTTGATGTTCATGTGGTTCTCCACAAACAACACGTGTGTTTGATGTTCATGTGGTTCTCCACAAACAACATGTGTGTTTGATGTTCATGTGGTTCTCCACAAACAACACGTGTGTTTGATGTTCATGTGGTTCTCCACAAACAACACGTGTGTTTGATGTTCATGTGGTTCTCCACAAACAACACGTGTGTTTGATGTTCATGTGGTTCTCCACAAACAACATGTGTGTTTGATGTTCATGTGGTTCTCCACAAACAACATGTGTGTTTGATGTTCATGTGGTTCTCCACAAACAACATGTGTGTTTGATGTTCATGTGGTTCTCCACAAACAACATGTGTGTTTGATGTTCATGTGGTTCTCCACAAACAACATGTGTGTTTGATGTTCATGTGGTTCTCCACAAACAACACGTGTGTTTGATGTTCATGTGGTTCTCCACAAACAACATGTGTGTTTGATGTTCATGTGGTTCTCCACAAACAACACGTGTGTTTGATGTTCATGTGGTTCTCCACAAACAACACGTGTGTTTGATGTTCATGTGGTTCTCCACAAACAACACGTGTGTTTGATGTTCATGTGGTTCTCCACAAACAACATGTGTGTTTGATGTTCATGTGGTTCTCCACAAACAACATGTGTGTTTGATGTTCATGTGGTTCTCCACAAACAACATGTGTGTTTGATGTTCATGTGGTTCTCCACAAACAACATGTGTGTTTGATGTTCATGTGGTTCTCCACAAACAACACGTGTGTTTGATGTTCATGTGGTTCTCCACAAACAACATGTGTGTTTGATGTTCATGTGGTTCTCCACAAACAACATGTGTGTTTGATGTTCATGTGGTTCTCCACAAACAACATGTGTGTTTGATGTTCATGTGGTTCTCCACAAACAACATGTGTGTTTGATGTTCATGTGGTTCTCCACAAACAACATGTGTGTTTGATGTTCATGTGGTTCTCCACAAACAACATGTGTGTTTGATGTTCATGTGGTTCTCCACAAACAACATGTGTGTTTGATGTTCATGTGGTTCTCCACAAACAACATGTGTGTTTGATGTTCATGTGGTTCTCCACAAACAACATGTGTGTTTGATGTTCATGTGGTTCTCCACAAACAACATGTGTGTTTGATGTTCATGTGGTTCTCCACAAACAACATGTGTGTTTGATGTTCATGTGGTTCTCCACAAACAACATGTGTGTTTGATGTTCATGTGGTTCTCCACAAACAACATGTGTGTTTGATGTTCATGTGGTTCTCCACAAACAACACGTGTGTTTGATGTTCATGTGGTTCTCCACAAACAACATGTGTGTTTGATGTTCATGTGGTTCTCCACAAACAACATGTGTGTTTGATGTTCATGTGGTTCTCCACAAACAACATGTGTGTTTGATGTTCATGTGGTCCCCCACAAACAACACGTGTGTTTGATGTTCATGTGGTTCTCCACAAACAACATGTGTGTTTGATGTTCATGTGGTTCTCCACAAACAACATGTGTGTTTGATGTTCATGTGGTTCTCCACAAACAACACGTGTGTTTGATGTTCATGTGGTTCTCCACAAACAACATGTGTGTTTGATGTTCATGTGGTTCTCCACAAACAACACGTGTGTTTGATGTTCATGTGGTTCTCCACAAACAACACGTGTGTTTGATGTTCATGTGGTTCTCCACAAACAACATGTGTGTTTGATGTTCATGTGGTTCTCCACAAACAACATGTGTGTTTGATGTTCATGTGGTTCTCCACAAACAACATGTGTGTTTGATGTTCATGTGGTTCTCCACAAACAACATGTGTGTTTGATGTTCATGTGGTTCTCCACAAACAACATGTGTGTTTGATGTTCATGTGGTTCTCCACAAACAACATGTGTGTTTGATGTTCATGTGGTTCTCCACAAACAACATGTGTGTTTGATGTTCATGTGGTTCTCCACAAACAACACGTGTGTTTGATGTTCATGTGGTTCTCCACAAACAACACGTGTGTTTGATGTTCATGTGGTTCTCCACAAACAACACGTGTGTTTGATGTTCATGTGGTTCTCCACAAACAACATGTGTGTTTGATGTTCATGTCGAAAAATAAAATCTACTCAGAGTTGAATCTTCTTGTGTCAAAAACACACAAATTCAAGCACACACACGCACAGATGCCTCGAGATCCGAGGTTTGAAGAGGCGTGTGGTCCCCTCAAGAGGGAACTCTTTGAGCAGTCATATTCCTTCATCAAGGAGATCCGATTGAATGAGAGAAAGGTCAACACTCATTCCATCATTCGTTTTCTATTTACCTCTTCGTTCAATCATTCAACTAACCACTCACTCATCATACATTTTCTCATTCATTCATTGACTTCTTCATCCACTTTTCAAATCCCTCATCCTTCCATCCATCTTTCACTCATGCATGCAGAAGTTGCAAGATCAGGTGCTGAGGGAGGAGGATGCTGACAAGAAAGCTCAATTGCAGGCCCTGCTCAAGAGGATGGTCCTCCTACTCCTAATTTCATTGATGCTATAACTGCTCTCGTTGCCACTGCTGTTTGTCAATTCACTTGTGGTCGCTGATGTCGGTGTTGTAGTTTTTGTCAATAAAATAATAATAATACTAATGATTCTTGAAGCGCCAAGTCGAGCAACTGAGACTTGTGAACTGTGTTGCACTAATGTCATTGCTCTTCTTAGTCTGTCAAGGCGAATCAAGCAGTTATTAGTTGAATTTGAAAACTAAAACATCTTGTATTTGTGTGTACCTATTCAAGCATCGTATCATCATCATCATCATCATCATCATCATCATCATCATCATCATCATCATCATCATCATCATCATCATCATCATCATCATTTCAGAAACAACAGGAGAGGAGCAGGAGCGAGAGAGTGGAGGTGAAGGAGCAGAGAAGGAAGAGGATGAAGGAGGAACGACAGAAGGTGTCGCAAGGAAAGAAGCCATACTTCCTCAAGAAGGGTCAGTGTGCTTATGTGGCTGTCACACTTTCGTGAGTTGTCATCAACTTGCTGCTGTTGCCTTCCTGTGATCGGTTGAATGAATGTTCCTCGCACGCACGCACGCAAACACACACACACACACACGCACAGCGGAGCAGAGGAAGCAGGAGGAGGAGGAGAAGCAAGGGCGGCTGGAGCAGAGGGGGAGTCTTCAGAAACACCTGAAGAGGAAGGAAAAGAAGCAGCTGGCAAAGGACCGCAAGTGGATGTCTTTCCTTTGAGGAAACCAACTCTCAACTATCTTTCAACCACCCTTTTAACTTTTCATCACCCCTTTATTACCCTCAAACACTCCTCAAACTTCATTCACCCCATCGGCCACCTCACAACCACTATAAATAGCCCTTAACCACTTGATTCGAACATTGACTGATTGGCTCGTGATTCGACCATACTCCAGTGTGGGAGTTATTATTGGTAGTCACAAACTCTTCAACCATTTAAACTTATTTCCCACCATCCAATCCAAACATTTTATAGCGCTGATTGCATTCTATTCAATCCCATCCAAAAATTCATGTAGCGCTGATTGCATTCTATTCAATCCCATCCAAACATTCATGTAGCGCTAACCGTTTATCACGAGAAGTAGCACGGTTAAAACGATGAGAATGTAACAAAGATTCAAACGCAACAGTTGAGAAGCAATGCTTGAAGCTCTCGTGAACCAAAAACACACACAACATTGTATGCAACATCGCGTATAACATGGTATACAAAATTGTATACAACATAGTGTGAAAAAACCAACATAACACTGTACATTTTATCAAAACTGTATGGCGCTATGTTGTTCACATCCAGTCAGGATCTGTGTCGGAATCCCTTAAAGCTTCTATTATTTTTTTGGGTGTATATTTGTTAGTCTGCTTGGGTGTCTCTTTGTTCGTTTGCTTGGGTGTTTCTTTGTTCGTCTGCTTGGGTGTTTCTTTGTTCGTTTGCTTGGGTGTTTGTTTGTTTGTTTGCTTGTTCATCTGTCTGGTTGTGAGTACGTTTGTGTGCCCCCCTGAATTACTCCTGCTTCTGTTGCCTTCCTTCACAACATCCTTCTGCCGAATGATGATACACATGAAGAAGAATATGGTGAACATGAAGAGGATCATGTTTATGATTGAATCCAGGCTAATTGTACGTGCAAACACGCATTTACATGAATAGACATGGACAGACTTACACAAACACAAAGACGGATATACACGCACATATAGACAGACAACCACACAGAGCAGAAAATACCTGAGGCGTGGAGGGGTCGACAGACATAGGGGTTCCGTGGTTGGATTTGTCTCTGCTCTGCAGCTGCTTCAACTGCCGACGCATAGATGTGGGTATTAAAAACACTGAGATACAAACTCACACGGACATACGAAGATACTTAAAGATACTCACAGACATACAAATATACTTGAAGACACACAGACATACAAAAACGGAAACACACCTGCTTGGTGAGAGCTTCCACTTGGGCCTGTTTGCTGTTCAGCGAGGCACTCAAGTCCGATCGTATCTTGTTCGCACTCATGATCAGTGTCTTTATCTGCCATTGTCATCATCGTCGTCATCATCATCATCATCGTCGTCATCACCATCGTCGTCATCATCATCATCGTCGTCATCATCATCATCATCGTCGTCATTATCATCATCTTCATTCTCATAATCAACTTCTTTCCATGCTAACTTTTTTCATCACAATCATCTTTACTATCACAATCATTACTATAATCACACTAATCCTAATTCTCACAACCACCATCACACCTCCTCCCCCCTACACCACCTTGACGTCAATCATCTGCATCTTCATGGACTCCTCCCCCTTCTTCCTCTTCATCGCCCCTTCCAACGACTCCACCTGCGCAACCGCCATTGCAGGACATCAATCAGAAATTTACACTTGAGAAGTTAATCTGCATCACATCAACCAATCAACCTCCATCACATCAACCAATCAACCTCCATCACATCAACCAATCAATCTCCATCACATCAACCAATCAACCTCCATCACATCAACCAATCAATCTCCATCACATCAACCAATCAATCTCCATCACATCAACCAGTTAATCGGCATCACATCAACCAATCAATCTCCATCACATCAACCAATCAATCTCCATCACATCAACCAATCAATCTCCATCACATCAACCAATCAATCTCCATCACATCAACCAATCAATCTCCATCACATCAACCAATCAATCTCCATCACATCAACCAGTTAATCGGCATCACATCAACCAATCAATCTCCATCACATCAACCAATCAACCTCCATCACATCAACCAATCAATCTGCATCACATCAACCAATTAATCTGCATCACATCAACCAATCAATCTCCATCACATCAACCAATCAACCTCCATCACATCAACCAATCAATCTCCATCACATCAACCAATCAATCTCCATCACATCAACCAATCAACCTCCATCACATCAACCAATCAATCTCCATCACATCAACCAATCAATCTCCATCACATCAACCAATTAATCTGCATCACATCAACCAATCAATCTGCATCACATCAACCAATCAATCTCCATCACATCAACCAATCAATCTCCATCACATCAACCAATCAATCTCCATCACATCAACCAATCAATCTGCATCACATCAACCAATCAATCTCCATCACATCAACCAATCAATCTGCATCACATCAACCAATCAACCTCCATCACATCAACCAATCAATCTGCATCACATCAACCAATCAATCTCCATCACATCAACCAATTAATCTCCATCACATCAACCAATCAATCTCCATCACATCAACCAATCAATCTCCATCACATCAACCAATCAATCTCCATCACATCAACCAATCAATCTGCATCACATCAACCAATCAATCTCCATCACATCAACCAATCAATCTGCATCACATCAACCAATCAATCTCCATCACATCAACCAATCAATCTGCATCACATCAACCAATCAACCTCCATCACATCAACCAATCAATCTGCATCACATCAACCAATCAACCTCCATCACATCAACCAATCAATCTCCATCACATCAACCAATCAACCTCCATCACCTCAACCAATCAATCTCCATCACATCAACCAATCAATCTGCATCACATCAACCAATCAATCTCCATCACATCAACCAATCAACCTCCATCACATCAACCAGTTAATCGGCAGCACGAAATAATAATACAAATTTCGCTTGGGAAACCTGCTTTAGCAACGCCTGCTTTTCCTCTTGAACCACTGAAACCTCCTGCCTCTTTTCTTCTTCCACTGTGTTTATGTGTGTGTGTTTGTGTATGTGTTTGTGTGTGTGTGTGTGTGTGTGTGTGTGTGTGTGTGTGTGTGTGTGTGTGTGTGTGTATGCGTGTATATGTGTATGTGTATGTATGCATGTATGTGGTTTTGACACTCTAGACCATATTGTATCACACTTCACCTTTTGATAGTTGTAATTGCAGAGTTTCCAACTCCTGCGTTGTGAGGTGTGGTGTGGTGTGGTGTAGTGCGGTGTTGTGTGGTGTGGTGAGGTGTGGTGGGCTGTGGCGTTGTGTAGTTTGGTGTGGTTTCTGAACACAACAGCAATACAAAAACAACCACCAAATAACAACAACATCAACCAACAACAATCACCTGCTTGTTGTGTTGCAACAGCTCTTGCGCTTGAGCCACTCGAATCTCCTCCTCTGCTAACAACTCACTGGTCACGTGATGGTTGTAGGTTGGTGTGTGGTTGATTGGGTGGGTGGTTGATCAGGGTGGTGGCTGATTAAGTGATTGGTTCAAAAGTTGATTTGATGGTTGGTTGTATGCGAAGTTGAGCGTTTGATTGATGCTTGGTTGATTGGCGGTTGCTTGTTAACCTTTTTTCGATTATTTGTTTGTTCAGTGCTTCCTGCACCTCTTGCATGTCTGCTCGCCCCCTCTGCTTCTCCTCCTCACACTCCCTCAACAACACTGCCTACCATAATCACTCTTCAATCATAATCTATCTTCAATCATAATCACTCTTCAATCATAATCACTCTTCAATCATAATCTATCTTCAATCATAATCACTCTTCAATCATAATCACTCTTCAATCATAATCAATCTTCAATCATAATCAATCATTAAGCTTCAATATTCATCAATAACACAATAATCCTTAATCACTCATTGTGTTGTTATGTTGTTGGTTGTACCTGCTGACGTTCAGTCCTTTGTAGATCCTCCTTCAAGTTGGCTGGGTGGAAGGGCGAAAAGGTGGGTAAAAGGATGGATGATTGAGTGAATGTACACTTTAATGGAGAATTGCTTGAATACTACACCACACCACACCAACCACACCACACCAACCACACCACACCAACCACACCACACCAACCACACCACACCAACCACACCACACCAACCACACCACACCAATCACACCACACCACGCCAACCACACCACACCACACCAACCACACCACACCACACCAATCACACCAACCACACCACACCAACCACACCACACCAATCACACCACACCACGCCAACCACACCACACCACACTAAGCACAGCACACCAACCACACCACACCAACCACACCACACCACACTAATCACACCACACCAACCACACCACACCACACTAATCACACCACACCAACCACACCACACCACACTAATCACACCACACCAACCACACCACACCACACTAATCACACCACACCAACCACATTTGACCACCCACCAATAACAGCTTGCTGCTGGGTCTTTTGCTCCTCCATCTTTTGCAGTTCTTGTAGATTCCTTCCACTTTCCTCTTTCACCCTTGCCACCTCCTCCTCCAGTGCCCCAACTCGAGCCTTCAAAACCCCTTTTTCTCTTTCCGACTCCTCCTTCTTCCTTCCTTCCTCTCCCACTCGCACCTTTTCCTTCCTCAACTCCTCTTGCACCTCCTCCAGCATTCTTCCTCTTTTCTCTAAGCGCCTTTCCAGCTCTTCCATCTCCCCTTTCAGTCCTTTATTCCTGCCTTCTACCTCCATTCCTCTACCCACTTCTCCTTCCAGAACTTTCTTCAGCGTCTCCTTCTCTTCCTCACTCTTCCTTACTCTCTCTCCCAACTCTTCCAATCTCCCCATGAAACCCTCCTCCGCCTCTTTTCCCACCCTCATCGCCTCCTGCATCCCTCTCTCCCACTTCACCACCTCCTCTCTCAGCTCACTCTCTCTTGCCGCCCCCTCCTCTCTCTTCAACTCCATGTCTCTCTTCGTTTGCTCAAGTGACGTCACAACTTCTTCATTTCTTTTCAACGCCTCTTCCTTTTCCACCAAACTTTCCTCAACCTCCTCTTTCTTTTTC
This sequence comes from Branchellion lobata, assembly GCA_947562095.1. Classification (NCBI taxonomy): domain Eukaryota; kingdom Metazoa; phylum Annelida; class Clitellata; order Hirudinida; family Piscicolidae; genus Branchellion; species Branchellion lobata. Next base: position 162,802 of record OX387254.1, read on the forward strand.
TTAAATTCCTCCACCACCTCCTTCAACACTTCCACCTCCTCCAACGACTTACCAACCTCTCTCTCCATCCTCTTCACCTCGCCCACATGCTCCTCCGCCTGTCAGTAGTTCATCCATCAGGCTTCTCTGCACCCCCTTCCTCCGCCTCCTACCTCTCATCATCACCATCCTCATCATCATCATCATCATTATCATCATCATCATCATCATCATCATCATCATCATCATCATCATCATCATCCTCATCATCATCATCATCATCATCATCATCATCATTATCATCATCATCATCATCATCATCATCATTATCATCATTATCATCATCATCATCATCATTATCATCATCATCCTCATCATCATCATCATCATCATCATCATCATCATCATCATCATCATCATCATCATCATCATCATCATCAGCATCACCTGTTGATGCATAGCTGATGTCATCTCTTCAATTCTCACAAGCATTTCGTCACTATGCTTTCGTAGCTCCGTCACTGCATGTCGATATATATATATATATATGTTTTTTTGTTTGTGTGTGTGTGTGTGTGTGTGTGCTTGTGTGTGTGTGCACCTTCAGAGTCGTAGTTGGTGTGTCTTTCTTTTTGTGCCAGCGTCAGCGCATCCATCTTGTCAGACAAGCCCTGCAACGCACCATGCAACATACAAAATGAAACATGCAACATGCAAAATACAACATGCACCAACCTCATTTATAACAATGACGTCAGCAATACATAACAACAACTAAGTAAAACATAAAGGCATAGCAACAACTGAGCAACAGGGGCTCACCAAGGCAACGTTTTTTTGACATTCCACTAATGCTATTAAATGGTCTTTCTCTTCATCAGCTGTGGTGGTGATTGTAGTGGTTGCTATGGTGGTGGTGGTGGTGGTGGTGGTGGTGGTGGTAGTGGTGATTGTAGTGGTTGCAATGGTTGTGGTGGTTGTAGTGGTGGTGATGGTGATAGTAGTGGCTGCCATGGTTGTGGTGGCTGTAGTGGTGGTGGTGGTGATAGTAGTGGCTGCCATGGTTGTGGTGGCTGTAGTGGTGGTGGTGGTGATAGTAGTGGCTGCTATGGTTGTGGTGGCTGTAGTGGTGGTGGTGGTGGTGGTAGTGGTGATTGTAGTCATAATAAGGGTGGTAGTGGTGGTAATGGTTGTAGTTGTTGTAGCGATAGTTTTGATGGCGGTAGTGGTGACATTTTGGTTGAAATTGAGTGAAAATTTTTTGAAAGATGTTTGTCAGAAAATGAAAAAAAAAGAAAACATATTTTTTTTGGGAAAAGATGGAAAAAGGTTGTTGATGATGAAGAGGAAGAAGAAGAAGAAGATGTTGGTTCAAGACCTTTCTTGAAGTCGTTGTTGACCTTATGGTACCACACTTGCATCTCCCCCAACAGCCTCCTGTTCACCTGGTGCCTGTGTCACAGTGTGCTACATTGCTCCCTTCTTGGGGCTGCTAATCTTAGCTAACCTAAACTTATCTAATTTAATCTTATCTAATCCAAGCTTATCAAAAACCATGTTATGTGAGCTTCTTAACATTTCAATAGTGCATCTGAAATAGTAAAAATAGTTGCATATATTTTATTGTTACTTTTTGAAGTAATCCTCTGATTTTTCCTTCTCTTGTTGCAAATCCAATTTCAATACTTTTATTTCTTCCTTTGAGCATGTTGAAGTTACTTGAAATTTCCAAAGCAAAAAAGGATAGTATAGGAATATAAAAAATATTATTGGTATAAGTTACAGTGTTTTCTTGGTATCTTTCTTTGAAGTTTTGAAGCAACTGTTTCAAATCTGCTATATCTCTATCCTTTATAACAAAAAATTATTTGGTTTTTTAAACAATAAGAAACTTATTTGGAATATTAAAAAAAACACTTAAATTCAAATCAATGCCTTTTTTTTCAGTTCCAAGTCGGTCTCTAAATTCCTCCTTCTTATCTTATCAGCTTCGCTAGTCAATTTATCATATATTGAGGAATTTTCATTCAAATAGTTGAATTTCTCCATGATATTGAGACAATTTTTGTATTTTGGAAAACAAAATTTAAGAACAAAACTTTTGTATAGAATTCCAACATGCACCGAGTCGTCTGCTTTTATTCTAAGCGTTTTTTTATTTTTTAGCACTACAAAAATTTATAAAATAATATTTTGGAAATTTTATTTAAATAAAAAATTTAAAAAACTTGAATTAAAAAAAATTGATTGACGCAATACAATACAAAAACGAATATTATTATAGTGGCATTAACCCCGTAGTTTCGAGGCCACAAACTGACGCAAATTGACGTAAGTTGGCAATGAACTATTTATTGAAGGAAAATTCGAAGAAAAAGGCGTCTGTGTCCAAATGAAGTATATTGAAAACTGCAATATGAAGGCATTTTACAGGCACTCTCAAAAATAAAACATGAGGTGATTCGTCGAAGTTCAATATATTCTTAGAAAGCTTGATATAAGTTAATAAGGCTTAATACCAATAGATGAAGGCTAGTAAAATTGTGTACAGTTGGAGACAATTTGATCAAATTTAGCAGCAAAACAGTTGCAATACAAAATGTTTTTTGACTTTCCTGAGAGACGAATACCATAAAGACGTGAAAATTATGCAATAAGTTCAACGAAGGCTCAGTATGGAATGCATTTTTGGAGAATTGAGCGATGAGGCGTGACAATGCCCTACCACTCTCCAGACCCTCCAGCCAGCACCACTCATCACCAGACCTTCCAGCCAGCACCACTCATCACCACCCTCCACTCTCCACCTACATTTACTCTCTCACGTCTGTTCCACAGCCCCTTCTGTGGAGTGAGCTGTTGTATTAACAGTCAATCTATTTATAATCGGGAGGATCTAAATATAGGCAGATGAGTAATTCCCGGGATATTTATGATTGGTGACCGATATAGAACACCCACACCCACGTCCACAACGCGCCATCACTTGATATTGCCTTGACATTCACGTGATCAGGTGGTGAGCTTCGGAGGGAGGATGTTGTTGCAAGCTCGCAATTGTCATCATCATCATAATAATAATAACTATTATTATAAAAATGAATATAAAAAAAATAAAATAAAGTAAAAAAAATAAAAATAATAATCATCCTCATCATCATCAGCACCACCGTCATTACCTTGTTTCTGGAGATTCCTTGGTAGGGAGTTTCTTCTTCATCCCTGATGATGATGATGAAGATGATAAGAGGATGAGGATGATTATCATGAGAAGTGCAATCACAAAAATCTTCCTAATGAAAATGATGATGATAATAATAATAACAACAATAATAATAATAATAATAATAATAATAATAATGAGAGTAATTGAATTATTATTATTATTAATAAGCAATCAATAAGCTTGATGACAACTGTCTGTCGCTGATGATTCCTCTGCTTGTTCCTGTTGTTGACCTCCCTCCTCTCTGTGTGTGCAATCACGGTCACACACACACACACACGCACACACACACACACACACACACACACACACACACACACACACACACACACACACACACACACACACACACACACACACACACACACACGCACACACACACACACACACACACACAAAATCTTACATTTTATCTTTTAAAGGCACCATCTTTATACTGTGAAGTGAATTGAATGGAAGTGAAGAATGATGATGGAGACAACGAAAACTTATTGAAGAAAAAAGTAAATATTCATGATAATAGAAGTGATGAAAAAAATGGAAAAAAAACAATAATAATAATAATTATTATTATTATAATTACTATTATGACATTTACAATAGTAATAAAAAGGAGGAAAAGATGGTAATAGAATTGATACACACTGATCGAGGTAGTGCATGACGTCATTGAAGCCATGCGCTTGAGCCTCATACAACATCACTCCTGTGCACCTGTGGTGTGGTGGGGTGGGGTGTGGTGAGGTGTGGTGTGGCGTGGTGGGGTGTGGTGTGGTGTGGTGAAGTGTGGCGTGGTGAGGTGTGGTTTGATGAGGTGTGGTGTGGTGTGGTGTGTTGTGGTGTGGTTGTGTGTGACCACCTGAGACCCCGCCTAGGAAGACAGAAGCTACAGTTGCACACATCCCTGCACACTGGGCAACACCACGACTGATTGAGAATTATAAAAAAAAATAAAAAGAAAATGATAATGAAAAGAATAAAACAAGAATAATAAAACGGGGGAATAATAAAATGAATGGAGTATCATAAAGATGAATATTTATGGAATGATGGGAACAAATAATAATATTTATGGAATGATGGGAACAAATAATAATATTTATGGAATGATGGGAACAAATAATAATATTTATGGAATGATGGAACAAATAATAATATTTATGAAATGATGGGAACAAATAATAATATTTATGGAATGATGGAACAAATAATAATATTTATGGAATGATGGAACAAATAATAATATTTATGGAATGATGGAACAAATAATAATATTTATGGAATGATGGGAACAAATAATATTTATGGAATGATGGGAACAAATAATAATATTTATGGAATGATGGGAACAAATAATAATATTTATGGAATGATGGAACAAATAATAATATTTATGGAATGATGGAACAAATAATAATATTTATGGAATGATGGAACAAATAATAATATTTATGGAATGATGGGAACAAATAATATTTATGGAATGATGGGAACAAATAATAATATTTATGGAATGATGGGAACAAATAATAATATTTATGGAATGATGGGAACAAATAATAATATTTATGGAATGATGGGAACAAATAATAATATTTATGGAATGATGGGAACGAATAATAATATTTATGGAATGATGGGAACAAATAATAATATTTATGGAATGATGGGACAAATAATAATATTTATGGAATGATGGGAACAAATAATAATATTTATGGAATGATGGGAACAAATAATAGTATTTATGGAATGATGGGAACAAATAATAATATTTATGGAATGATGGAACAAATAATAATATTTATGGAATGATGGGAACAAATAATAATATTTATGGAATGATGGGAACAAATAATAATATTTATGGAATGATGGGAACAAATAATAATATTTATGGAATGATGAGAACAAATAATAATATTTATGGAATGATGGGAACAAATAATAATATTTATGGAATGATGGAACAAATAATAATATTTATGGAATGATGGGAACAAATAATAATATTTATGGAATGATGGGAACAAATAATAATATTTATGGAATGATGGAACAAATAATAATATTTATGGAATGATGGAACAAATAATAATATTTATGGAATGATGGGAACAAATAATAATATTTATGGAATGATGGGAACAAATAATAATATTTATGGAATGATGGGAACAAATAATAATATTTATGGAATGATGGGAACAAATAATAATATTTATGGAATGATGGGAACAAATAATAATATTTATGGAATGATGGGAACAAATAATAATATTTATGGAATGATGGAACAAATAATAATATTTATGGAATGATGGGAACAAATAATAATATTTATGGAATGATGGGAACAAATAATAATATTTATGGAATGATGGAACAAATAATAATATTTATGGAATGATGGGAACAAATAATAATATTTATGGAATGATGGGAACAAATAATAATATTTATGGAATGATGGAACAAATAATAATATTTATGGAATGATGGGAACAAATAATAATATTTATGGAATGATGGGAACGATGAGATCAAAATGATTGAAATTTTACGAAGTAAAATAACAATGTGTTACGAACAATAACAAATAACAATATGTTACGAACAATAACAAATAACAATGTGTTACGAACAATAACAAATAACAATATGTTACGAACAATAACAAATAACAATTATAAAAGAAAAATAATTGTGAAAAAATAAAGTGAAAATATTGAAAATATTGAGAAAAATAAACAAAACAACGCTAATAATAAGAATACTGATAAGCATGAATGAATTCTATAATAATAATAATAATTATTATTATTATTATTATTATTTTTATTATTATTATGACTATTATTTTTATTATTTTTTTTTTATTATTAGAAAATATTACCAACGTCATTTTTGAGAGCTTCAACGGCATTTTCTCCATAGCGGTTCCTCAGACACACCCCGCAAAACTACATAATAATAATAATAAAAATAATAAAAATAATAATATAAATAATAAAAATAACAAAAATAATAGTAATAATAAAAATCAGCATCATCATCAAGCGCTTTTAAACAGTGTATAATCAGCGCTAGACAAATGTTTTGATTAGATTAGGTCAGCATCATCACCTGTCCAAGCATGCCTCTGCACACACCAGATCGACAAATAGTCTTCATGTCCGTTGTCTTCTGTCTGCACTGGTGGCACGTAGACAACTGGAGGGGTAGAGAGAAGATGGTGCTGATGATGATGATCATTATTATGACGATTATTATTATTATTATTATTATTATTATTATTATTATTATTATTATTATTATCATCATTATTATTATTATGACAATTATAGTGATTAAAAAAAAATGACGATAATATAAACAATGAAAACAAACGAAAAAAAAAAGAAGAAAAATGAAACATGAATAGAGGGGAAGTTGGAAAATGAAAACAAAGCGATGGAAAGGAAACATGAATAATAAGAATAATAATAAAATGATAACACAAAGATTTATAATAAAAAAAATGATAGCCTCGAAACTCTACGAGGTTAATGCCACTATAATAATATTCGTTTTGTATTGTATTGTATGATAAGGATAGGAATAAACAAATAATATTGATAATAATAATAATGAAATAAAATAATAACAATTTGAAAATTTTTGAAAAATAAAATAATAATACTGAGAAAATAAATAATTATTGTAATAATGGAAATAAAAAGAATAATAATAAAAATAATAAAAAGAATAAAATAATCAAGAAAAAGGTCATCATCATCATCATCATCATCATCATCATCATCATCATCTTCATAATCATCATCATCACCACCTTTTCTCCACCACCAGCCAGTCTCAACAGACTTCTGGTGACTCGTTGAGTTCCTTCAAAACTCTTCCTGCTTCCCTTCCAACTCCTTCTCTCTCTGCGCATCTGTGTGTGTGTGTGTGTGTGTGTGTGTCAGTGGAAAAACAAATCTAGGAACATTCAAACCATGGAATTGTAAAAATGAAATGTATAGCTGATGATAAGGAAGAAGATAATGGTGAAGATGATGGTGATACATATGATGCACAGGCAGAGCAACCTTCTTGAGAGGTGGCTTGTAGTGTGTGTGGTTGGTTGTTTGTTCGTTCAGCTGCCGCAACTTTTGTGTAAAGTTTGAAGAACTTTTGAGCAACCATCAAGCTTCTTTAACTTTATATAGCACTGATTCACAAAACTAAAACACTCAAAATACTCTTATAGTTGCCTAACAATGGTTGAAACCATTCCATAATTCTCACTAAACTAAATGATAATATCAAAATAACAAAAAATATAAAACAAATAATAAATATAATAAAAACAAAATGATAAGAAACAAATACTTATCAGATGAAATCTTGGATGTATGAAACCTTAAAATTTGACTGACTAAATTCATTTCAAAAATGCACATAAAGGCAAATGTTCTCACAAATTTCATGTTTTCTTCTCGTTTCATTTCAAGATACTTTTCTATATCAAGTTCACCAAGATCAATTTCATTTGACTTTTTATTTTCTGTTTCAGCCATTGTCGAGAATTGTATTTGTCAACTGACTTTACTAAACTTATTCAATTCTTCAATTTATCATTCATGTTGAAAATACAAATTTGCCGGCATTTAACGTGTGGGAACTGGCAAACGCTAACCCCTTTTAGAAAAATACGATGAATTTTAAATTTTAAATATATATTTTTTTAATAAGTTCAATTTCTTTTTAACTTGACGTAAATAAGATGAGTATGCAACATAAAATGGAGACTATCTTGTTAAGAAGGTGATAAATACGAATGTAGGAGGAAACTAAAAACAAAAATTTGACTTGAGCAAGTTTCTTCTTTCAATTGAATATTCCATTCTATTTTAAACCATAACTAGACATTTTATTCGATATCCTTCGATCTTGTGTTTGATGGTGCTGCCCGCTAGTTTCAAGTAGTCACAAATATTCATATATAACTCCTATTCTCATCCTATCTACATCGGCTGCCTTTGAATAAAAAATCGATTTTTAAAATATTTATTTTTATCTCTAAAATTAAAAATAATCTTTCACCTGCCTACCTAACTGACCTTATCAACTCACCACCACGCAAATGACTCAGATCTTCCACCCACTGTCACCCTTACATAAACTCCCATAAGCATAACTGCACCATATCTGCAATTTCCTACCGCGGCTCTCTTCTATGGAGCACTCTTCCTTCTAACCTCACCTCTTTTACCTCTTTTCTTGCATTCCGTAAGAACTTTCCTGTTTCTAGTTTCACGAAAGCGTGTATATGTGGTGTGGTGGTGTAAAACGGTGGTGTTGTGTGGTGGTGTAGAATGATGGTGTGGTGTGGTGGTGTGGAATGGTGGTGTGGAATGGTGGTGTGGAATGGTGGTGTGGTGTGTAGTGTGGTGAGGCATGGTGTGAATGAATTCTTGTTGGTGACACAGATTCGAAATAGGTGCTTCTGAGAAATTGTGAAAAAACTCATCATATCAATCCTCATGGGTCTCTTAAGCTATATATAAATAAAGGCACACACACACACACACGCACACACACACACACACACACACACACACACACACACACACACACACACACACACACACACACACACACACACACACACACACACACACACACACACACACACACACACACACACACACACACACACACACACACACACACACACACACACACACACACACACACACACACACACACACACACACACACACACACACACGCACACGTGTATGTGTACCCATATATATATCCTAGCGGGGTATAAAGGCAACGGCTGAAGGTGGGTAGGTGTCTGTGTTGTTGTTGATGACTGTTGTCGCTGTAACAATTGCATGCTCAGAGTTCAATCAGTTCGACTGGGTTTCCAACCAACGCCGTTACTCCATTCAAGTTTCTATTTATAGGATTTCGAACTTTCAAAGAGTCAAAAAGTCGTTAAAATCGGATGTTCAAAACAAATTGACAATTTATTGAAAATCAAAATTTGTTCTCAAAATTGGCCGGTTTCAAAAGGTCGGATTGTCAAAAGTTCAAAGGCTTCATAGGTTGCAAGAGAAGTCTAAAAGAAGATTTCATCGAGAATTGAACCGGGACAATGAGGTTGACAGTGGCAGTGTTGCTAATGCTGGCTTTGTGCATCCATGCAGGTGATGCTGCTCTAATGTTTCCCTTGATGTGTATTGATGAATGTATCGATGAGTGTATTGGTGTACCTGTGTCTCACTATGTCTCACTATGTCTTGATGTGTGTCTGGAGGTATGTTGATGGGATTTCCTATATCTTTCTACGTGTTTTTCCGTGTGTCTTGAGGTTTGTTTAGATGTGCCTGTGTTCAGTTGAATGCTGCTGCTTTTGCTGCAAAACCGTAATGTTTTCACCGTTTGCGACAGTTGTTGCTTTGTTGCAACAGTTGTTGCTTGGTTGCGACAGTTGTTGCTTG
>OX387254.1:185000-207500 GCA_947562095.1 Branchellion lobata
ATGGGGGTGGAGGAGAAGAGGGTGGTGATAGGGGGGTTGCGAGAGGAGGATGGGGGGGATTGGCTGTGCAAAGCCTCCAGTGCAGCCGGAGAAGACATTTCGAAGGGGGGCATCGTAGTCCTGGGTTCGAAGATTAACTTTAATCATTCTTTCTTAATCATTCCTTCTTAATCATTCCTTCTTAATAATCCCTTCTTAATCATTCCTTCTTAATAATCCCTTCTTAATCATCCCTTCTTAATCATTCCTTCTTAATCATCCCTTCTTAATCCTTCCTTCTTAATCATTCCTTCTTAATCATTCCTTCTTAATTAATCAAACCTAATTAAACCTTTTATTAATCATTTAAAAGAATCTTGAAAAACCCCCAAAATCTCTCAAAACCCCTCAAAACCTGCAGTGAAGCCCAGGATAGAGCACTTCTCCAACGTGAGTGTGACTGAGTTGCAACCGAGTCACCTGGATTGCAGCCTGCGAGGCTACCCCCCTCCCTCCGTCTCCTTCCTCAGGAGCTCTGATGGCGCCATCTTCGAGGAGGGAGACTATGTGGGTGGCAGAGGGTTGTTTGTCTGGAGGGGGTTGTGTTTCTATATGCATATTCTATCAAACGTCAAATCTCACTATCAACTATCACAACACAACCCTTTTTTTCTCAAACTCTTTCTACATGCAAACACACCCCACAAATATCACCTCCCTCTTCACTCCCTTAATAATACTATCCCAAACAAAACACCAAAAAAAACAAGAAAAATCAAATCCACAGCTTATTCCCTCACAAAACACCCCCACAATGAAACACGCCAACAATGAAACCCCACCACAATGAAACACCCCCACAATGAAACACCCCCACAATGAAACCCCACCACAATGAAGCCCCACCACAATGAAACACCACCACAATGAAACCCCACCACAATGAAACCCCACCACAATGAAACCCCACCACAATGAAACCCCACCACAATGAAACCCCACCACAATGAAACCCCACCACAATGAAACCCCACCACAATGAAACCCCACCACAATGAAACCCCACCACAATGAAACCCCACCACAATGAAACACCCCCACAATGAAACCCCACCACAATGAAACACCACCACAATGAAACCCCACCACAATGAAACCCCACCACAATGAAACCCCACCACAATGAAACACCCCCACAATGAAACCCCACCACAATGAAACACGCCCACAATGAAACCCCACCACAATGAAACCCCACCACAATGAAACCCCACCACAATGAAACACGCCCACAATGAAACCCCACCACAATGAAACCCCACCACAATGAAACCCCACCACAATGAAACACGCCCACAATGAAACCCCACCACAATGAAACCCCACCACAATGAAGCCCCACCACAATGAAACACCCCCACAATGAAACCCCACCACAATGAAACCCCACCACAATGAAACCCCACCACAATGAAACACCCCCACAATGAAACCCCACCACAATGAAACCCCACCACAATGAAACACCCCACAATGAAACCCCACCACAATGAAACACCACCACAATGAAACCCCACCACAATGAAACACCACCACAATGAAACCCCACCACAATGAAACACCCCCACAATGAAACCCCACCACAATGAAACCCCACCACAATGAAACCCCACCACAATGAAACCCCACCACAATGAAACCCCACCACAATGAAACACCCCCACAATGAAACACCACCACAATGAAACACGCCCACAATGAAACACCCCCACAATGAAACACCCCCACAATGAAACCCCACCACAATGAAACACGCCCACAATGAAACACCACCACAATGAAACACGCCCACAATGAAACACCCCCACAATGAAACACCCCCACAATGAAACCCCACCACAATGAAACCCCACCACAATGAAACCCCACCACAATGAAACCCCACCACAATGAAACCCCACCACAATGAAACACCCCCACAATGAAACCCCACCACAATGAAACCCCACCACAATGAAACCCCACCACAATGAAACCCCACCACAATGAAACACCCCCACAATGAAACCCCACCACAATGAAACACCACCACAATGAAACACCCCCACAATGAAACCCCACCACAATGAAACACCCCCACAATGAAACCCCCCCACAATGAAACACCCCCACAATGAAACACCCCCACAATGAAACACCACCACAATGAAACACCCCCACAATGAAACACCCCCACAATGAAACCCCACCACAATGAAACACCCCCACAATGAAACACCCCCACAATGAAACACCACCACAATGAAACACCCCCACAATGAAACCCCACCACAATGAAACCCCACCACAATGAAACACCCACCACAATGAAACACCACCACAATGAAACACCCACCACAATGAAACACCCACCACAATGAAACACCCCCACAATGAAACACGCCAACAATGAAATACGCCCACAATGAAACCCCACCACAATGAAATACGACCACAATGAAACCCCACCACAATGAAACCCCACCACAATGAAACCCCACCACAATGAAACCCCACCACAATGAAACCCCACCACAATGAAACCCCACCACAATGAAACCCCACCACAATGAAACCCCACCACAATGAAACCCCACCACAATGAAACCCCACCACAATGAAACACCACCACAATGAAACCCCACCACAATGAAACCCCACCACAATGAAACCCCACCACAATGAAACACCACCACAATGAAACCCCCCCACAATGAAACACCCACCACAATGAAACACCCCCACAATGAAACACGCCAACAATGAAATACGCCCACAATGAAACACCCACCACAATGAAACACCCCCACAATGAAACCCCACCACAATGAAACACCCCCACAATGAAACCCCCCCACAATGAAACACCACCACAATAAAACACCCCCACAATGAAACACCCCCACAATGAAACACCACCACAATGAAACACCCCCACAATGAAACACCCCCACAATGAAACCCCACCACAATGAAACACCCCCACAATGAAACACCCCCACAATGAAACACCACCACAATGAAACACCCACCACAATGAAACACCACCACAATGAAACACCCACCACAATGAAACACCCACCACAATGAAACACCCCCACAATGAAACACGCCAACAATGAAATACGCCCACAATGAAACCCCACCACAATGAAATACGACCACAATGAAACCCCACCACAATGAAACACCACCACAATGAAACACCCACCACAATGAAACCCCACCACAATGAAACCCCACCACAATGAAACCCCACCACAATGAAACACCACCACAATGAAACCCCACCACAATGAAACACCCACCACAATGAAACCCCACCACAATGAAACACCACCACAATGAAACCCCACCACAATGAAACACGCCAACAATGAAATACGCCCACAATGAAACCCCACCACAATGAAATACGACCACAATGAAACCCCACCACAATGAAACACCACCACAATGAAACACCCACCACAATGAAACCCCACCACAATGAAATACGCCCACAATGAAACCCCACCACAATGAAATACGACCACAATGAAACCCCACCACAATGAAACCCCACCACAATGAAACCCCACCACAATGAAACCCCACCCCAATGAAACCCCACCACAATGAAACCCCACCACAATGAAACACGCCAACAATGAAATACGCCCACAATGAAACCCCACCACAATGAAATACGACCACAATGAAACCCCACCACAATGAAACCCCACCACAATGAAACCCCACCACAATGAAACCCCACCACAATGAAACACCCACCACAATGAAACACCACCACAATGAAACACCCACCACAATGAAACACCCACCACAATGAAACACCCACCACAATGAAACACCCCCACAATGAAACACGCCAACAATGAAATACGCCCACAATGAAACCCCACCACAATGAAATACGACCACAATGAAACCCCACCACAATGAAACACCCACCACAATGAAACACCCACCACAATGAAACACCCCCACAATGAAACACGCCAACAATGAAATACGCCCACAATGAAACCCCACCACAATGAAATACGACCACAATGAAACCCCACCACAATGAAACACCACCACAATGAAACACCCCCACAATGAAACACCCCCCCAATGAAACACCACCACAATGAGACACCCACCACAATGAAACCCCACCACAATGAAACACCCCCACAATGAAACACGCCAACAATGAAATACGCCCACAATGAAACCCCACCACAATGAAACACCACCACAATGAAACACCACCACAATGAAACACCCCCACAATGAAACACCCCCCCAATGAAACACCACCACAATGAAACACCCCCCCAATGAAACCCCACCACAATGAAACCCCACCACAATGAAACACCCCCACAATGAAACCCCACCACAATGAAACCCCACCACAATGAAACCCCACCCCAATGAAACCCCACCCCAATGAAACCCCACCACAATGAAACACGCCAAACCTAACTCCAAACCCCTTTTCTCAAAATAAATTCTAAAAAAAGCCTCACACCGTAGGAGGATGGGCTGGTGAGTGCCTACAGCAATGGACGCAACCACAAACGCCTCACTATCAAGATCACTTCCTCCACTCACGCCGGAGTGTACGTGTGCAGGGGAGTGAGTGAACTGGGAGAGACTCAAGCCTCAGCTTCCCTCACTGTTTCATGTACGTGTTGTGTGAGTGCTTGTGTGGGTGCAGGCTGGAGGGGGGTTTTTTGTGTGTTTTTGTGTGTTTTTGTGTATTTTTGTGTTTTTTTGTGTGTGTTTGTGTATTTTTGTGTGTGTTTGTGTGTGTTTGTGTATTTTTGTGTGTGTTTGTGTATTTTTGTGTGTGTTTGTGTATTTTTGTGTGTGTTTGTGTGTGTAATTTTGTGTGTCATTCACCACATCAATCACCACCATTTTTTACCACCACCATCACCCCACTCATCATTCCCACCATAACCACAGACAAACCAAAGATTTCATCGGAGCAGCAAAGAACAATCAACATTTGGGCGGGGAAGCAAAGGAACATTTCGTGTGAAGTCAATGCTGTACCACCCCCCAAAATCAAATGGACTAGTTTGGGCAAAACTATTGTGAAAGAAGGGGGGTACGAGGTATTTGATGTGGCCGATGGAAAGAGTGAGTTACAGGTTTGCATTCAAATCCATTTTCAATTTTTTCCTTTTCTTCTCACCCATCCATCCTCATCCATCCTCATCCATCCTCATCCATCCTCATCCATCTTCATCCATCCTCATCCATCTTCATCCATCCCCATCCATCCTCATCCATCCTCATCCATCCTCATCCATCCTCATCCATCCTCATCCATCCTCATCCATCCTCATCCATCCTCATCCATCCTCATCCATCCTCATCCATCCTCATCCATCCTCATCCATCCTCATCCATCCTCATTCATCCTCATCCATCCTCATCCATCCTCATCCATCCTCATCCATCCTCATCCATCCTCATCCATCCTCATCCATCCTCATCCATCCTCATCCATCCTCATCCATCCTCATCCATCCTCATCCATCCTCATCCATCCTCATCCATCTTCATCCATCCTCGTCCATCCTCATCTATCTTCATCTATCCTCATCCATTCACATGCCTCCCCACCACTCCATCACCCACCCATTCACATGCCTTTCATTACATCCATATTCCCAACTTCTATCACTACCCACCACACCACACCCATCTTGCTCCATCCACCTCCCCCCATCTACACTCCCCCACCCATCAAACCTCCTTTTACAACACCCCTTCTCAGCTCTCAGCCACCTCTGCAAATCTGAAGCACCTTTTAACTCCTGTCACGTGCCACGCCTCCAACCAATACGGAAACGCTTCCGTGGTCGTGCAAGTGAAGCAAGCCAGTGAGGATGTTGATAAATATAATAATAATAATAATAATAATAATAATAATAATAATAATAATAATAATAATAATAATAATAATAATAATAATAATAATAATAATAATAATAATAATAATAATAATAATAATAATAATAATAATAATAATAATAATAATAATAATAATAATAATAATAATAACAATAATAATAATAATAATAATAATAATAATAATAATAATAATAATAATAATAATAATAATAATAATAATAATAATAATAATAATAATAATAATAATAATAATAATAATAATAATAATAATAATAATAATAATAATAACAATAATAATAATAATAATAATAATAATAATAATAATAATAATAATAATAATAATAATAATAATAATAATAATAATAATAATAATAATAATAATAATAATAACAATAATAATAATAATAATAACAATAATAATAATAATAATAATAATAATAAAAGAATAATCATTGTGTTTTTGTTGAAATTCTTGTGACTTTGTTATTGTACATTGGAATTTCAACACAAAGGCACCTTGACCACCTCTTTGTCATGCCCCCTCCCCAATCTTCTTCCCTTCTTCCTTCCAATCCTCTTCCCCTTCCCCCCCAATCTTCCACTTCCTCCCACCCCCTCCCACCCCCTTCCACCCCCCTTCCACTCCCTCCCACCCCCTTTCCACTCCCTCCCACCCCCCTTCCACCTCCCTTCCACCTCCCTTCCACTCCCTTCCGCCCCCCTTCCACTCCCTCCCACCCCCTTTCCACCTCCTCCTACCCCCAGTTCACCCTTCTCCCCCTGCCTCCATCAACGTGTCAGAGAGTTACTCTACAGGCATTCTCCTCTCCATCACTCCACCATTGTCGGATGGAGGAGAGGAAGTGAAGAAATACGTGGTGGAAGCTGAACATGGGAAACAGAAAAAGGATGATGGAGCTTTCAATGGTGGGTGGATGGGGTTGGAGTTGAGTGGATGGTGGGTAGAAAGTGGATAAATGGGGGGTGGATGGATGGTGGGTGGATGGATGGTGGGTAGATGAATGGTGGGTGGATGGATGGTGGGTGGATGAATGGTGGGTGGATGAAGGGGGGGTGGATGGATGGTGGGTGGGTAAAGGGGGGGTGGATGAATGGTGGGTGGGTGAAGGGGGGGTGGATGGATGGTGGGTGGGTGAAGGGGGGGGGTGGATGGATGGTGGGTAAGTGAATGGGGGGTGGGAAATGAATGAAATTTTTGAATGGTTGAGGAGGTCGTTTGGCGGTGAAAAAATATATGGTTGAAAAAAAAAGTTTTGGGTGGTTTTGATGGTTGTTGTGGAGTTTGTTGAGGTTGGTGGCTTGAAAGTTCTGGTGCTTGTTGAATGGTGAATTTTCACTAACACCAACATCCCACACCAATGCTACAATCACACAAAGACCAAGTCATTACACTCTCATACCATACTACACTACAACCATTACACCACACCACTATTCTACACTACACTACATCACAGCACACCACAACACCACACCACAGCACGCCACCACACCACAGCACACCACCACACCACAGCACACCACCACACCCCAGCACACCACTACACCACAGCACAGCACACCACAGCACACCACACCACATCGCACCCCACCACACCACACCACGCCACACCACACCACACCACACCACACCACACCACACCACACCACACCACACCACACCACATCACACCACATCACACCACATCACCACCACTTCCCCAGTAAGCCTAGCAGACGGCAAGTCTTCCTACCCACCCTCCTACACCATCCACACAGCCAGCCTTCTGCAAATAGGTGCGACCGTTATCTTCTTTGTTCTTTTGTTTGTCTGTGTCTGTATGTGTGATTAACTGCCTGTCCATCTGTTTGTCTGTGTGCGTATGTGTGATCAACTGTTTTTCCGTCTGTTTGTTAGTGTGTTCATGTGTGATCAACCACAACCCGCCATACCCATCACACAGATGACACACATTTGAGGGTGTTATATTTGCAGCCTGACACGATCTACTTAATCAAAGTCAGGGCTGTGAATGAAGTAGGTCAGAGTAACCCAGTTTCGATCGTGGCATCAACGTTGCCCACACGTGAGTTGATGGTGATTATGATGATGATGATGATGATGATGATATGTAGTAGTAGTAGCAGTAGTAGTAATAGTAGAAATCTTATCAGTGATATCACTACCTTTTCAGGAGAACCATACCCAGTAACCTTGGAGACACGGGAGGACAGTTTTTATTGGAGGTTTCTTGTGAAGTGGGAGGAGCTAAAGAGCGGCGGAAAAAGGGTGGAAGAGGTGCAGATGAAGTATAGAAAGGTATTCCGTCAGTGACATCTGCATTGAGGGAGTGGGCGGAGACAATGAAAAAGAATGATGAATTTTCATTCATTCACTCAACCTTCATTCATTCACTTTTGCATCTTTCACTCATCCATCACCTCGCTCACACCACCACTCTAGCTTCCCAAACCACACAAAAACCAATCACCACATCAGAAAACAGATGCGAACTCACAAAAAACTGGGTCATGGAAAACTGTGTCACAAAGTCTTGACCCAAATATCAACATAGATCACATTCTATTGGATGACCTAGATGCCAACTCAGCTTACCAGGTACAAGCACGGGCCAGGAACGAAATTGGTTGGTCAGAATACGGACCAATCAGCTCTTTCCAGACCAGGAAAGGTAGATGGTGATATGAAATTTGAGATATATATATCCATTCATTCACTCATTAGTCAATTCATCTATTTATCCATTCATTCATTCATTCATTCATTCATTCATTCCTTCATCCACTCATAAATTTCGAGCTGTGATCCTTAACTGTCTTTTTCAAGACACGAGCTCTACCTTCGCTTGAATCGCAAAGAACCTCACGTGATCTTGCTCAAGCGATGTTACAACACATTCATTCGTCCATTCATTTATCCCCCACCCATCTACTAACTTAACCATCAATTCACTCACCCACCCTTCTACCAACTCACCCACTCTCCACCAACTCACCCACCCTTCTACCAACTCACCCACCCATCTACCAACTCACCCACCCATCTACCAACTCACCCACCCTTCCACCAACTCACCCACCCATCTACCAACTCACCCACTTATCTCCCAACTCACCCACCCTTCTACCAACTCACCCACCCTTCTACCAACTCACCCACCCTTCTACCAACTCACCCACCCATCTACCAACTCACCCACCCTTCTACCAACTCACCCACCCTTCTACCAACTCACCCACCCTTCTACCAACTCACCCACCCTTCTACCAACTCACCCACCCATCTACCAACTCACCCACCCTTCTACCAACTCACCCACTCTCCTACCAACTCACCCACCCTTCTACCAACTCACCCACCCTTCTACCAACTCACCCACCCATCTACCAACTCACCCACCCTTCTACCAACTCACCCACCCTTCTACCAACTCACCCACCCTTCTACCAACTCACCCACTCTCCTACCAACTCACCCACCCTTTTACCAACTCACCCACCCATCTACCAACTCACCCACCCATCTACCAACTCACCCACCCATCTACCAACTCACCCACCCTTTTACCAACTCACCCACCCTTCTACCAACTCACCCACTCTCCTACCAACTCACCCACTCTTCTACCAACTCACCCACCTTTCTACCAACTCACCCACCCATCTACCAACTCACCCACCCATCTTCCAGCCACGCCACACGAGGAGAGTGTGAGGTACTCCAAATCATCACTCCACATCGGGATCATCATCATCATCATCATCCTCCTCCTTGTCGTCTTCATCGTCATCATTGACCTCTGTTGCTACCGCTTCCTGGGCTGTGGTTTGAGCAGACTGGTGGTGTCGAGGATGAATGGGGGGAGGTGTTCTGAAAAGGAGAGGGTGGTGGAAGAGGGAGAGAAGTGAGTGTTGATGTTGGTGTTGTTGTTGCTGTTGTTGGTGTTGTTGTTGCTGTTGTTGTTGGTGGTGTTGTTATTGGTGGTAGCATGGTGTTATGGTGTTAATGTTGGTGTTGTTATTGGTGGTAGCATGGTGTTATGGTGTTAATGTTGGTGTGGTTATTGGATGTGTTCTTTTTCTGCATTGTTTTATTGTTTGTTTTCGTTGCCATGGTGCTTTGCGACCACCAATCACACTCTTTTATTTTGATCTTTCTATGCATCCTCCCTTTCTCTCATGAGTGAAAAAGCACCTTTTCGGTTCTCCTTCCATCGTCCTCCAGTCCTAGAGCCTTTTGTACATTTGCTCTTTTTCACTCATCCTTCCGCCTTTCACTCATCCTCCCTTCTACCTTTTGATCTCTCTGGCCTCCTTCACTCATCCTCCCTTCTACCTCCCCATCTCTCTGGCCTCCTTCACTCATCCTCCCTTCTACCTCCCCATCTCTCTGGCCTCCTTCACTCATCCTCCCTTCTACCTCCCCATCTCTCTGGCCTCCTTCACTCATCCTCCCTTCTACCTCCCCATCTCTCTGGCCTCCTTCACTCATCCTCCCTTCTACCTCCCCATCTTTCTGGCCTCCTTCACTCATCCTCCCTTCTACCTCCCCATCTCTCTGGCCTCCTTCACTCATCCTCCCTTCTACCTCCCCATCTCTCTGGCCTCCTTCACTCATCCTCCCTTCTACCTCCCCATCTCTCTGGCCTCCTTCACTCATCCTCCCTTCTACCTCCCCATCTCTCTGGCCTCCTTCACTCATCCTCCCTTCTACCTCCCCATCTTTCTGGCCTTCTTCCATACTCTGCCCCTTTTCCACCCTCACTCCTTCTATTTCCGCTACCACCTCCACCACCACCATCACCACCACCACCACCACCACCACCACCACCACCACCACCACCACCACCACCACCACCACCACCACCACCACCACCACCACCACCACCACCACCACCACCACCACCACCACCACCACCACCACCACCACCACCACCACCACCACCACCACCACCACCACCACCACCACCACCACCACCACCACCACCACCACCACCACCACCACCACCACCACCACCACCACCACCACCACCACCACCACCACCACCACCACCACCACCACCACCACCACCACCACCACCACCACCACCAGGGAGTGCCTGAAACAGGAAGAGGAAGTGAACAAAGTTCCGGTTGTCCTTACGACTGTGGAGGTCCCCCTTTCATTCTATTTCCAATCTGTTCTTGTCATTCACTCGTTTTTACTTTTCTTTTTTGTCATTTGTTATTTTTATTTATTGTTATTTTTTCATTTATTATTTTTCATTTATTGTTTTTTTGTCATTTATTATTTTGTCATTTATTGTTTTTTTGTCATTTATTATTAAATTTTGTTTTATTTGATAATTATTTTTATTATTATTCTTAATCAGTATACAGTTCCAACCCTACCTTTCAGCCTTTCAGTAGCAGAGATCATAACAGCCAATTTGTTGTTGTTGTACGTCATACTGAGAATTCATATCAGACTCACTGTCCTCAAGTGTTAACACATGACTACTACTACCACTACTACTGACTCACTGTCCTCAAGTGTTAACACATGAGTACTACTACCACTACTACTGACTCACTGCCCTCAAGTGTTAACACATGAGTACTACTACCACTACTACTGACTCACTGCTCGCAAGTATTAATACATAAGTACTACTACCACTACTACTACTGACTCACTGCTCGCAAGTGTTAACACATAAGTACTACTACCACTACTACTACTGACTCACTGCTCGCAAGTGTTAATACATAAGTACTACTACCACTACTACTACTGACTCACTGCTCGCAAGTGTTAACACATGAGTACTACTACCACTACTACTACTGACTCAATGCTCGCAAGTGTTAACACATGAGTACTACTACCACTACTACTACTGACTCACTGCTCGCAAGTGTTAACACATAAGTACTACTACCACTACTACTACTGACTCACTGCTCGCAAGTGTTAACACATGAGTACTACCACTACTACTACTGACTCACTGCTCTCAAGTGTTAACACATAAGTACTACTACCACTACTACTACTGACTCACTGCTCGCAAGTGTTAACACATAAGTACTACTACTACCACTACTACTACTGACTCACTGCTCGCAAGTGTTAACACATAAGTACTACCACTACTACTGATGTGGATCCTCCAATGTTGAAAGTGACCACGTCTCCTGTGCCTTCTTAGGTGCCTGCACAGTCCGATCCCTGCCTTACATTCTCCACTACAGACTGGACAGATGATTGATGTTGGAGATTGTCCCAGTAGCGGTCTTTTTGATCCATCTTCCTGTTTCTTCTTTTTTCTTGCCCAGCATTTCTTGCCACCAGCTCACGCCATTTTTTTCTGTTTGAGGCTTATGACTCCCATGTCTTCGTGGCAAAGTCCTGTTTGTCTAGGGTCTTCTTGAGGGTGTCTTCAAACCGCAATCTTGGCTTATGAAATGGTCTCTTTCTTTTAGTGAGCCCATCATACAGAATGATTCATTCATTCATTCACTAATGAATGGCTCATTCATTCATTCACTAATGAATGGCTCATTCATTCATTCACTAATGAATGGCTCATTGATTCATTAACTAATGAATGGCTCATTCATTCATTCACTAATGAATGGCTCATTCATTCATTCACTAATGAATGGCTCATTCATTCATTCACTAATGAATGGCTCATTCATTCATTCATTCACTAATGAATCATTCATTCAATCAATGATGAATTATTCATTCACTAATGAATCATTAACCCATTCACCAATGTCACCATGACAACCCTGCCACAGGAGAGCGCCCAGCAGGCGTCGAAGGAGTTGGTGGCTTGATGAGACGTCCTTCCTCTTCTTATTATTATTATTATTATTTTATTATTATTTTATTATTATTTTAATATTATTATTTTATTTATTTTGTTTATATTATCATTTTTGTATTATTGTTTTCATTGTTATTGTTATTATTTTTTATTATTCTTTTTTTGATTGCACACTTTTTGAACTTCTGCTTCTCACAAACCACACATTTCAGCATAGCTGTTGCCATTGTTATTGTTGTTGTTGTTGCATTTTGTTGTTGTTGTTGCCATTGTTATTGTTGTTGTTGCATGTTTTTGTTGCAATTGTTGCATGTTGTTGTTGTTGTTGAAATTGTTGCTTTCTTGTTAAATCCACCATTGCTTTTTATCAAAAGTCCTATTTATTAATTTCATTACTTCCAAGATTTGTATTGTTGTGGTCGTTTGGATCGACATTTGTATTGTTGTGGTCGTTTGTATCAACATTTGTATTGTTGTGGTCGTTTGTATCAACATTTGTATTGTTGTGGTCGTTTGTATCAACATTTTTATTGTTTTGGTCGTTTGTATCAACATTTGTATTGTTGTGGTCGTTTGTATCAACATTTGTATTGTTGTGGTCGTTTGTATCAACATTTGTTTTGTTGTGGTCGTTTGTATCAACATTTGTTTTGTTGTGGTCGTTTGTATCAACATTTGTTTTGTTGTGGTCGTTTGTATCAACATTTGTATTGTTGTGGTCGTTTGTATCAACATTTGTATTGTTGTGGTCGTTTTTATCAACATTTGTTTTGTTGTGGTCGTTTGTGTCAGTGTTGTTATGTTTCTTTTGTTGTTGTTGTCATTGTTGTTGTGTTGCTTTTGTTGTTGCCAATGTTGTTGTTAACAAAATTTTATATTGGGACAAATTTTTTGTCGTTGATGTTGTATTTGTTGTTGCTGCTGCCGCTGTTGTTGTTGCTGCTGCTGTTGTTGCTGCTGCTGTTGTTGCTGCTGCTGTTGTGGTTGTTGCTGCTGCTGTTGTGGTTGTTGTATTTCAATGTCACTTTCACAAGCACCACCACTAGCATTTCTGCAGAGCTGGCTCAATGGACGCCATTCGTTTATTTATTTTATTGCCACTCCTTCTTCAATGGTTTTTATTCGGCAAAGTTTTCATTTCTTTGGAGTTTTCCATTTGAATATCTTTTGTTTTCTGATTCAAGTTTCTAATTATGCTGTTCTTTGCCTTCATATTATTATTTCATTTTTCTGTTGTTGTTCTTCGATTTCATATTATTATTTCATTATTATTTACAAAGGTCCACTTTTATACTCTTCCAAACGATCTTTTTGCCCTGACTACGTGAGGCGCCATAATCACGTGATGCACCAAGACATTTGTTAGCAAAACGTTTGACGCCTGTGCTTTTCTGTCGCATCGCCCATTCTTTCTCGTGAACATTCATACTTTTGTCTGCATAATCTCCTATGATTAAGCATAATCTCTCATGATTAAGCATAATCTTCTGTGATTGAACACAATCTTTCATTATTGAACATAATCTCATGATTAAGCCTAATCTTTCATGATTAAGTATAATCTTCCATGATTAAGAATAATCTCCTATGATTCAGCATAATCTTTCATGATTAAGTATCATCTTCCATGATTAAGCATAATCTTCTATGATTAAGCATAATCTTTCATGATTAAGCATAATCTCCTATGATTAAGCATAATCTCCTATGATTAAGCATAATTTTCATGAATTAAAGTGATCTCTCATGATTTAGAATAAATCCAATGTACAATCATAATCAACTAAAATTGATTAAGCAGACGAAAGCTGCTACGAAGCATTTTATTCAACTGAAATCTCAACAACGAAAGCCGTTTTAATCTCCGCGTGGTTTGAAAGATTGAAAGATTGCCAATTGAAAGATTTTGAATGGCAAACTATTCAAAAGTTAAATCTGTTTTAAAGGCTAATTAACTATTTTGAACCGTTTCAAACTTCATCCACTCTCCCTCACCTGTTTCCTTTCTGAACCGTTTCAAACTTCATCCACTCTCCCTCACCTGTTTCCTTTCTGAACCGTTTCAAACTCCATCGACTCTCCCTCACCTGTTTCCTTTCTGAACCGTTTCAAACTTCATCCACTCTCCCTCACCTGTTTCCTTTCTGAACCGTTTCAAACTTCATCCACTCTCCCTCACCTGTTTCCTTTCTGAACCGTTTCAAAGATGCACCTCGTTTCGAACGATTGAAACTTCATTCACATTAAGGTTTCCATTTATGCACCCAATCACGTCCTTCCAAACACCCACTCACCCAATCACGTCCTTCCAAACACCCACTCACCCAATCACGTCCTTCCAAACACCCACTCACCCAATCACGTCCTTACAAACACCCACTCACCCGATCACGTCCTTCCAAACACCCACTCACCCAATCACGTCCTTCCAAACACCCACTCACCCAATCACGTCCTTCCAAACACCCACTCACCCAATCACGTCCTTCCAAACACCCACTCACCCAATCACGTCCTTCCAAACACCCACTCACCCAATCACGTCCTTACAAACACCCACTCACCCAATCACGTCCTTACAAACACCCACTCACCCAATCACGTCCTTCCAAACACCCACTCACCCAATCACGTCCTTCCAAACACCCACTCACCCAATCACGTCCTTCCAAACACCCACTCACCCAATCACGTCCTTACAAACACCCACTCACCCAATCACGTCCTTCCAAACACCCACTCACCCAATCACGTCCTTACAAACACCCACTCACCCAATCACGTCCTTACAAACACCCACTCACCCAATCACGTCCTTCCAAACACCCACTCACCCAATCACGTCCTTCCAAACACCCACTCACCCAATCACGTCCTTCCAAACACCCACTCACCCAATCACGTCCTTCCAAACACCCACTCACCCAATCACGTCCTTCCAAACACCCACTCACCCAATCACGTCCTTCCAAACACCCACTCACCCAATCACGTCCTTCCAAACACCCACTCACCCAATCACGTCCTTCCAAACACCCACTCACCCAATCACGTCCTTCCAAACACCCACTCACCCAATCACGTCCTTCCAAACACCCACTCACCCAATCACGTCCTTCCAAACACCCACTCACCCAATCACGTCCTTACAAACACCCACTCACCCAATCACGTCCTTCCAAACACCCACTCACCCAATCACGTCCTTCCAAACACCCACTCACCCAATCACGTCCTTACAAACACCCACTCACCCAATCACGTCCTTCCAAACACCCACTCACCCAATCACGTCCTTCCAAACACCCACTCACCCAATCACGTCCTTCCAAACACCCACTCACCCAATCACGTCCTTCCAAACACCCACTCACCCAATCACGTCCTTACAAACATCCACTCACCCAATCACGGCCCTCCAAACACCCACTCACCCAATCACGTCCTTCCAAACACCCACTCACCCAATCACGTCCTTACAAACACCCACTCACCCAATCACGTCCTTACAAACACCCACTCACCCAATCACGTCCTTCCAAACACCCACTCACCCAATCACGTCCTTCCAAACACCCACTCACCCAATCACGTCCTTACAAACATCCACTCAACCATTAATTAATCCACCCATTTATCCACCCACCCATCAACTCCTTTCAACTGCCTTCACAACACGTGACTCAGACATCCACGTCAGCAACATCTTCAAATACTTTGTGCTACAAGCGGATCTCATTTCAGTCACTGGTGACAACTTCTCATCCACCCATTCTCTTCGTTCTCATCTTTTCCCACTCATCTTCCTCATCCTTTTCCTTTTTCCCACTCATCTTCCTCATCCTTTTCCTTTTTTCACTCGTCCTCCCTCTTTCATCCTACTTAGCTCACCCTCCTCTTTCATCCTACTTAGCTCACCCTCCTCATCCTCTTCCCTCCTCTTTCATTCTACTTAGCTCACCCTCCTCATCTTCTTCCTCTCATTTCTTCCTATCTTCCTTTCATTTCTTCTCTTCCTCTTCTCCTTCATCTCAACCTCAGTGGCTTTTTACGTTTTTTTGGAAATTATGCGTCTCAAAAATCGAAGTTTTTCCGATGATTTGGCTTTTGAAGTGTAGCGCTTTGCAGATTTGAATTTATTTTTGTTGTTCTTTTGAAGCTTCCGCCATTCCAACATTTTGCTGTCGTCTGCGTCCAATGTGGCTTGTTGTTAGAGAGGCATTTCAAGGGAGGAAGTAAAGATACGATGTAACAGCAGCTTATTTTGCACAGCGCGGCTTTTGAACTAATTGGTGCGTCAATGTACACGTCATCATCGTTGTTTACTTCACCGCCATGACGTCATAATTGTTGTTTAAATCACATTTGTGACGTCACGACGATTGATGAACGAGTCGTTTTTGTTGTCACTCGGTGGTTGCAGGCTCGAGTGCATGTTGGTGGTTGGTGCTCAACGAGGAAGATTAAGAAGGAAGATTAAGAAGGAAGATTAAGAAGGAAGATTAAGAGAAAAGGAGGGAAAAAGATTGAAGCAGTTCAGAGGAAGATTTACGATGAAATGATAAGTGAAAAATGATAAAGGAAGTTCAAAAAGACCATCATGAAAGATTATAAGTGAAGTTATCAGCCACTCCCTGATCAGCGTCACGGCAACTCAAGTGAAGAACAGACGCCGTGCTAGAGTGGCTGAGTCCCTAGAAACTCACAGCCAACCGTTGCTATGGACGCTTGCGTAGGAGAGGAAATATACAAATGCATTCATTGAATGGAATGAGTTCAGATGGGAGTGAGAATGGAGGAGGGAAGAAGAGGTGGAGGGAGGAGGGGAGGTGGAGGAAGGAATGAGTGGAGAGAGGAGGGGAGGTGGAGGGAGGAATGAGTGGAGGAGGAGGGGAGGTGGAGGAAAGAATGAGTGGAGAGAGGAGAAGGGGAGGTGGAGGAAGGAATGAGTGGAGAGAGGAGAAGGGGAGGTGGAGGAAGGAATGAGTGGAGAGAGGAGGAGGGGAGGTGGAGGAAGGAATGAGTGGAGAGAGGAGAAGGGGAGGTGGAGGAAGGAATGAGTGGAGAGAGGAGAAGGGAAGGAGAGGGCAAAGTCAAGAAAACAGCGACAAAACAGCGATATGAATATTATAAATATTTTTGTTGTTATATATTTTATATTATTAGTATTAGTATTATTATAATTATTATTATTGTTATTAACAGAAGAAATTATGAGAAGTATCACGATTGTTATGATTATGATCAATATCATCATTGAAGAAACATTAACAATATCCAATGCTTAAAGTATCGTCTGCTATCGTCATTGGCTGGTGGAATGCAAGGTGCAACAAGATGGAATCGATAATAATAATAATAATTATTATTATTCACAGAGTAACGAGAGTGATAAGTAATGGGAGTGATTAGTAGCGGGATGATTAGTGAATGGAGTGATTAGTAGCGGAATGATTAGTGGAGGGAGTGATTAGTAGCGGAATGATTAGTGGAGGGAGTGATTAGTAGCAGGATGATTAGTGGAGGGAGTAAACAAGATTTGTGAGATGAGGGACCCAGAGTCAGAGCGGTCGAATTCGATGAGGTGGTCCTGTATGGAGACCACCTTTGGAGACCCTGCAGATGATCAATCAAGCAGTAAAAAAAATCCAAAATCCAATTAAAAGAAATGGATAAATGGGATTTAATTAACCTATCAAATTAATTAAATTAATTAATTGGATGATAATTGGACCAATCGACCTCTTCCCCTCCAGCAGACCCCTTGTCCATGCACGCCCGCGAAGTTGAAGGTGATTATGACGGAGTACATCTGCGTGCCTGCATGAAGTGGTGTTTCATGCATGCACACGCACACGCACACGCACACACACACACATACACACACACACACACACACACACACACACACACACACACACACACACACACACACACAAACACAAAAAAAAAAACACACACACACCAAGCAAGAGAAGGGGGGTGGTGAGGTGGATGGGGTGAACAGCATCAGCCACCACAGGAGGCACCAGAATGTTCTGGTTGATCAGAGTAGTCTTGTCCTCCTTTACTGTCAACTGTGTGTGTGTGTGTGTGTGTGTGTGTGTGTGTGTGTGTGTGTGTGTGTGTGTGTGTGTGTGTGTGTTTGGTGTCACGTGACTCACTTGCACGTCATGGATGGCGTCAAAATAACACGAAGAACTGATGCCAAAACCATTCAAGTAGATGTCCTTGTTGCAAAAAATCTGAAAAGTTGGTTGTCATGGTTGTTTGTCATGGTTGGTTGTCATGGCTGGTTGTCATGGTTGGTTGTCATGGAGATGGGTCAGGCAACAGTCGCGGATACCTTCATGACACTGCAGTCTCCCGAGTAAACATTGCTTTTTCTTAATGTGACGAACCTGGTGTGATGTCACAGCAAGACGTCGTGACCAATCACGTGACATCACCGCAACCTTTCGTGACGTCATCACGTATCATGGCGTCAAGAGAGCACCTTTTGAGGACGAGGTAGGGGGGCTGGCAGCGGGGGGCGGAGGAGAAACTGAAGCAGCGTGCACGCCTCAGCAGCTCGTCGCTCAACAGGTACTCAAACACCTCACACCTGTGAGTCCGTCCATCATTCCCATCGTTTTCTTCCACTCTTCCTCCAAACCCTCCCTCTTTTGATTCCTTCCACTCTTAAACCCTCCTGTTCCTCTAAATTTATTAATGAGACGTTTTGAGTGGCCTCGAAACTCTACGGGGTTAATGCAACTATAATAATATTCGTGTTTGTATTATTCATACCGACTCCTCCCAACTCCCCTTCCTCCCTCTAACCTCTCTCTCTTGCCTTCTCCGCTGTTTATGCAAAGTGGCCTTTTGAGCTAATCAAAGCATTTCTATGGCGCTGATTCCACACTCTCCAGAAGCGCTCAGCTACGAACTGTCTAAACAACTAAGTTTTAAAAACTGTTGAAGCTAGTTCGTTAAAGGAGTTATTTCAGCCTGAATATCCTTGAGAACAATTGTTTCAAGTTGTCTTGGATCATCACTTTCAACTTCAAGTTCCTTAATTTTTATTCCTTAAAAAATGATTCCTTCAGGGCGTCTTTTTTCGAAACAGTTTGAGTTTAGTTTTAAAAACTTATTTATCGGATAGATTTTCTGCTACACCAAGGTTAGTAGCACTTACTTAGATTTTCTGCTATACCAAGGTTAGTAGCACTTAGATTTTCTGCTACACCAAGGTTAGTAGCACTTATTTACGGTTTCTCTTTCAATTTATTTAAATGCTACTATGATTATATTCGTATTTGTATTGTATCATATTTCTCTTCCTAACCCCTAACCACTAACCCCTAACCACTAACTCCTAACCACTAACTCCTAACCACTAACCCCTAACCACTAACCCCTAACCACTAACTCCTAACCACTAACTCCTAACCACTAACCACTAACCACTAACTCCTAACCACTAACTCCTAACCACTAACCCCTAACCACTAACTCCTAACCACTAACTCCTAACCACTAACTCCTAACCACTAACCCCTAACCACTAACTCCTAACCACTAACTCCTAACCACTAACTCCTAACCACTAACCCCTGACCACTAACTCCTAACCACTAACCCCTAACCACTAACTCCTAACCACTAACCCCTAACCACTAACTCCTAACCACTAACTCCTAACCACTAACTCCTAACCACTAACTCCTAACCACTAACTCCTTACCACTAACTCCTTACCACTAACTCCTAACCACTAACTCCTAACCACTAACTCCTAACCACTAACCCCTAACCACTAACTCCTAACCACTAACTCCTAACCACTAACCCCTAACCACTAACTCCTAACCACTAACCCCTAACCACTAACCCCTAACCACTAACTCCTAACCACTAACTCCTAACCACTAACTCCTAACCACTAACTCCTAACCACTAACTTCTAACTCCTCACCTTTCTTGGGCATCCAGTAGGCCGGTCATGGAGACCTGCACGAACTGCTCCGGTGTCATGCAGGGGAAGCGGATCAGTCTGAGAAGCCTCTCTAACACAACTTTCATCTTTTTTCCCTCCTCCTCCTTCTCCTCCTCCTCCTCCGCCTCCTCCGCCTCCTCCGCCTCCTCCTCCTCCTCTTCCTCCTCCTCCTTTTTCTCCCCCTCTTCCTTCTCCCCCTCTTCTTCCTTCCCCTCTTCTTCCTTCCCCTCTTCTTCCTCCTCATTTTCTTCCTCCTCCTTCTTTTTATTTTTCTTCTCATTCTCTTCCTCCCTCTCCTCCTCCTTTTCGTCTTTCCTTTCTTTATTCTCATCCACTTCTTTTTTTTCAACTTCCTTAACTCCCTCTTTTTCATTCTTCACTTCCTCTTCTCTCTCCTCCTCACCCCTCCCAAATGTTTCCCTCCTCTTCTTCTTCTTCTTCCTCCTCCTCCTCCTACATTGTTTTCTCCCCCAAGCGCATACAGCTTCAAAGAGGGTGAATTCACCCACCGACATTCTATCCAGCTCCAACAACCTTTCCACTGCCGCCTCTGTGGTGAAGAATTGTGGTGGTTTGAGATAATGGTCTGGTGAATTGTGGTGGTTTGAGGTAACGGTTTGGTGAATTGTGGTGGTTTGAGGTAACGGTTTGGTGAATTTTGGTGGTTTGAGATAATGGTCTGGTGAATTGTGGTGGTTTGAGGTAATGGTTTGGTGAATTTTGGTGGTTTGGAGCAGTTTGTGTTGGTTTATGGTTGGTTGGGGTGGTAAATGGCGGTTTGTGGTGAATAAAGGTGGTTTTGGGGTAGTTTGTAGGGGTGCGTGGTGGTTTGTGGCGATGTGTGGTGGTTTGTGGCAATGTGTGGCAGGTGGTGGTCTGTAGCAACAGCAGCAGCAGCAGCAGCAAAGATAACAAGGAGGGTAACACCCAAGACCCATCCATGTTCCACCTGGCAGAGAGGTGAAAGAGGGTGAAGAAAGCACCTCTTCAGTCTGCATTTGCAAAATTTCCCTGCAGTCCGCAGCCAGAGGCAGGTTGAAAAGCAGACAGTGATGGTAGATCAGACAAACGTTGTCTACGTTCAAGTTCTTTCTCAGGTGCTCCATGCACCTGTTGTAACTGCAATTCTACACACCAGTCTACAGATATTCTACAGCCAGTATACACACCTTTCTACATTCTAAACAACAATTTACCACTGTTTTTTTGTTGTTTGTTGGCGATGTTTGCTGATGTTGTTTGTTGCTGTTGTTTGTTGCTGTTGTTTTTTTATTGTTTGGTAAACACATTGCCATACATGACCTCAAATAATCCTTCTTTAGCAACCATCCTCCCTAGCAACCATCCTCCCTAGCAACCATCCTCCCTAACAACCATCCTCCCTAACAACCATCCTCCCTAGCAACCATTCTCCCTAGCAACCATCCTCCCTAGCAACCATTCTCCCTAACAACCATCCTCTCCAGCAACCATCCTCCCTAACAACCATCCTCCCTAGCAACCATCCTCCCTGGCAACCATCCTCCCTAACAACCATCCTCCCTAACAACCATCTTCCCTGGCAACCATCCTCCCTAACAACCATCCTCCCTAGCAACCATCCTCCCTAACAACCATCCTCCCTAGCAACCATTCTCTCTAACAACCATCCTCCCCAGCAACCATCCTCCCTAACAACCATTTTCCCTAGCAACCACCCACATTTCAGTCAGGCCTGCCACCATGTACTTTCGGCTGCAATATAAC
>OX387254.1:212500-215000 GCA_947562095.1 Branchellion lobata
TCACACCCTCAAACACCCCCTCACACCCTCAAACACCCCCTCACATTCTCAAACACCCCCTCACATTCTCAAACACCCCCTCACATCCTCAAACACCCCCTCACATCCTCAAACCCCCCTCACACCCTCAAACCCCCCTCACATCCTCAAACACCCCCTCACACCCTCAAACACCCCCTCACACCCTCAAACACCCCCTTACATCCTCAAACACCCCCTCACATCCTCAAACACCCTCTCCTTTCCTCGCACATCTTTACACCTTCTTCCACATCCTCACATACACCTTAACTCACCCTCACATATTCAAACTCAATAAAATCAACAACAACCCGCCACAACAATAACACTTCATTTCAGTTTACCACAACAACAACAACAACAACAACTCAAAAAAACAACAGTACTACTCCACAACAACTTCAACAGCTTTACAACTTTTACGCAACAACTCAACAACAAAAACCACTCAACATCTACGACAACAACAACACCACAACAATAACAACACCAGTCGGACAGTTGCAAGGGCGGGTCTATAGACTCATTAACAGAGGCCTTCCTGCACAGCCTGCAACGCACAAACCACAACACTTTGTCCATCGTCTGCAGGTTGTTGTGTGTCTGAATCAACAGCAACAAATGTTGCACAATGAAGTTGAGACTGAAATGTTGCTTCAATAAATGTTGCTACATAATTGTTGCTGCTTAAATGTTGATTTGGCAAGTTTTTCAAAAATAAATGTTGAATAAGCACGTGTTAAACTAGCATGTCAACAACTCTTGACACTGCAGGACGGGAGAGAAGTTGAAAAGCACGAAGGGGGAGGAGTCAAAAGATGTCAGCAGATGTCTCTTTTGCAAGGTGACTCCTCCCACCATCCTCTTCATCTTTCCATTCTACCATCCTTCCTGCCTCACTTACCCCGCTCTTTTTTTTAATTCCCCATTCGTTTATCCATCCCATCCTTCTCATCCACATTTGAACTTTCCTCTCATCCTCTCGATAATGAAGGAGTGAATTTACACATTGTTGTAGCGCACAGTTCGCAAAGTAGGCAGCCTCAGAGGCGCTCAATGGAGAATTTTGAAGCAGTGAAACCCTACAGTCTTTCAGCCACCCTCTCGACGATGCCTGGCATGACGACAATGCCTGGCACGACGACGATGCCTGGCATGACGACAATGCCTGGCATGACGACAATGCCTCGCATGACGACGCTGTCACCACTGACACCTTGGTCAATGCTTCAGCTGAGAGGTTGTTGTTGGTGGGCTTTGTGGGGAAATTGTGTGGGGGCTGATGAAAGTTTCATGGTGGGTGATGGTGAAACTGTGGTTTTGTGGTGACATGCTGGTGATTTTGTGGTGACGCGTAGTGATCTTATGGTGAAAGTCATTCCACCATGAATCCAGTAATGGTGGTGACTTCATAACCACCCTCAACAGTCGCTACTGTCACTCGTGCAAGTTTGTTCTCAGTCACGTGGTTAGTTGCTCTTGTCTCTGTGGTGCATGACATCCAACGTGACATCCAACATGACATCCAACGTGACATCCAACATGACATCCAACATGACATCCAACATGATATCCAACATGACATCCAACATGACATCCAACATGACATCCAACATGATATCCAACATGACATCCAACATGACATCCAACATGACATCCAACATGACATCCAACATGACATCCAACATGACATCCAACGTGACAACATTCAATTTCCAGGTTGACGGTTCAGTTCTTCCTTTCAGCGTCAATGAAACTACGAACTCTTGATGTCGTCATGGCGACACACTGCAGTGTACAACTGCAACACACTGCAGTAGAGTGTGAATTATGACAATTTTAAAGAATTTATGTTTGTCATTTCATTAGTCCTACCATCATCACGTGCTCAAACATGGCGATGTCTTTATGATTTGTAGAGGAGATTGAGACTTAGGTGGAAAGCTTCAGTTTCATCTTCATCCATCCTTCAATCCATCCTTCTATCCATCCTCATCCTTCAATCCATCCTTCCATCCATCCTCATCCATCCTTCAATCCATCCTTCAATCCATCCTTCCATCCATCCTCATCCATCCTTCAATCCATCCTTCAATCCATCCTTCAATCCATCCTTCCATCCATCCTCATCCTTCAATCCATCCTTCCATCCATCCTCATCCATCCTTCAATCCATCTTTCCATCCATCCTCATCCATCCTTCAATATTTCATTGTCACTTTTGTTGTATGGCCTTTTTTTTAACCTTTTTTTTTCTTTCTTATTGGCGCTCTTGAAGTTTGAGCGAACAGGATTTGATGAAACTTAAAAATAGATTCATCCAATCCAAGTCCGACCAAGTCACGCACTCGTATAGCGTAATTATGCAAGCTTACAAAAGCGATTTTCACTGAAATACATCACTCTGACTTGACCTTAGTAGGGAGTCGAACTCCCAACGTGACGCTTGCAGTCGGCACCACTTCTATCTGCGCTGCAG
>OX387254.1:222500-237500 GCA_947562095.1 Branchellion lobata
ACACTCACATCTTGTCACATTACAATTTAATTTAGTGTTATTTTTAGTTTTATTATCTTTTTTTCACTTCCGGTTACGTCACAGTGCTCAACTTCCATCTGGTGCCTCTGTGGGGCAGTTTTCTGATTGCATGTGTGTGTGGAGTCATCACCGCTCTCATCGTCTTCTTCCTGGTGGTGCCATTGCAGCGCAACAGGATCCTTGGTGCGTGTAGTGACTCAAAATAATCCGATCTGCTCCTTAATCTAATCCATGACTCAATATAATCATATCTGTTCCTACTTAATCTAATCCATGACTCAATATAATCCGAGCTGGTCTCACTTAATCTAATCCAGGAGAAGGTATTGTTTTTTTTAGAACGTCACGTGATGTTCAGATTACATGCGGAAGAAGAAAGAAGATGCAGACTCGGAAATGTTGAAGAAGGAGAAGATGATGAAACTAGAAGCTGACAACAACAACAACACCAACAACAACAAAAACAACAACAACAAAGACTATGACAACAACAACAACAAAGTTGTCGTGATAGAAGTTGAAACGCCTGTTTTGGTTTCGGTGGGTGCTGTGTGTCACGTGCTTTGATCCACCGACAATCCGCTCCAACCACCTCCCAATGAGCCATCCAAATCAGCTTACCCACCATCCCACGAAACCACACCACCACACAACTACACCTACCCACAAACCACCTACCCACAAACCACCTACCCACAAACCACCTACCCACACACAACTCAACTCTACCACATCACACCACACCTCTACACACCGACATACCACACCAAACCACAACATACCGCCACACCACCGTATTGCCACACAACATCATCACTGCCACAAACCGCCACAGAATGCCTCCGACTTGGACCTGCACCACCAGCTGAAACAAGGTCGGTCAACGGTGCATGACGCTCCAGAGTCTGGAAAGCTCTTCTCATTCTTGCAAGTCCTCACCGCCGTGTGTGGCTCCTTTGCTCATGGAGGCAATGACGTCAGGTTTGTGGTGGTTTGGGGAGGGGGTGTGATAATTTCACAATACAATACAATAAAATAAAATACAATAAAATAAAATACAATACAATAAAATACAATACAATGCAATACGTGTTGAAATTAGACCAGATCAAATTGAATCAGACCAGATACAATAGAGTACATTATAAGTACGATTATCAGTATAGTGACATTGGCCCTGCAAGGTATTAACATCAGATCGGGTTTCTCACCCCGCAGCAACTCCATCGGGCCCCTTATCTCGCTGTGGCTGGTGGGCACGACAGGACTGGTGACGGCGCAACAAAGCACCCCCATCCTCATCCTCCTCTACGGAGGCTTCGGCATCTCGGTGGGACTGATCGTGATGGGACGCAAAGTGATCAAAACCATCGGAGAAGATCTTGCCAAAGTGACTCCTTCCAGGCGAGTTCCTTGTCTTCGTCTTCTTTTTTTATCTTTTTTAATTTTTTTTTTCTCCCTCCAGTGGCTTTTGCATAGAAATAGGCACAGCTCTAACGGTGTTGTTCGCCTCCAATGTTGGTCTCCCCATCAGCACCACCCATTGCAAGGTTGCCTCAACCATTCCCCACTCATTCTCATCACCCATCCACCCATCCTCATTCTCATCACCCATCCA
The DNA here is from genome assembly GCA_947562095.1 of Branchellion lobata. Taxonomy (NCBI): domain Eukaryota; kingdom Metazoa; phylum Annelida; class Clitellata; order Hirudinida; family Piscicolidae; genus Branchellion; species Branchellion lobata. The sequence goes on from OX387254.1 coordinate 224,140, forward strand.
CTCATCCTCATTCTCATCACCCATCCACTCATCCTCATTCTCATCACCCGTCCACTCATCCTCATTCTCATCACCCGTCCACTCATCCTCATTCTCATCACCCATCCACCCATCCTCATTCTCATCACCCATCCACCCATCCTCATTCTCATCACCCATCCACCCATCCTCATTCTCATCACCCATCCACCCATCCTCATTCTCATCACCCGTCCACTCATCCTCATTCTCATCACCCATCTACACTAGAATACCTAATCCTCTGGTAGCCCACAGCGAGTGAAGCAGTTTTCATGGGATCGTCTTTGAGCATAATGTTAAAAGGCGCATTAAACGGTTCTTGATCAGATTAGAAACTCATCCAACCTCAAACAACCCCACCCCAGGTTGGTTCGGTGGTGTTCGTGGGCAGGTTCAGAGCGAAGGAGAATGTAGACTGGAGCATCTTCCGCAACATCGTGTTGGCCTGGTTGGTCACCCTGCCCATCTGTGGAGGCCTCTCTGCTGCCTTCATGGCCATCTTCAAACACTTCTGAAAACCAGTTCTTCCACCCTTCCTCACCACCCTTCCTCCCCACCCTTCCTCCCCACCCTTTTTCACCACCCTTTCTCCCCATCCTTTTCACCATTCTTTCCGCTTCTCGCCATTTCTTTTCACCATCCTTTTCACCATTTTTCCACCTCAACCCTCTTGTTCTATCACGCTTTCACAATTTTCTCTCATTCCTATTTCACCCTTTCTCTTAACCTTCTTCCACCCTTTCTCTCTTACTCTAAGAACTCCACCACGCCTTCACCATCTTCTCCACCATCCATGTGTCCTTCACCATCCTCTCCACCATCCATGTGTCCTTCACCATCCTCTCCACCATCCATGTGTCCTTCACCATCCTCTCCACCATCCATGTGTCCTTCACCATCCTCTCCACCATTCATGTGTCCTTCACCATCCTCTCCATTCTGCACTATATCTCCCTCCTTCTTTCTTCCACCCTTTCCACTCCCTTCTCATCCACTCTCCCCCTCATCCACCTCCTTCCTTTCCACTCCCCCCTCATCCACCTCCTTCCTTTCCACTCCCCCCTCATCCACCTCCTTCCTTTCCACTCCCCCCTCATCCACCTCCTCCCTTTCCACTCCCCCCTCATCCACCTCCTCCCTTTCCACTCCCCCCTCATCCACCTCCTCCCTTTCCACTCCCCCTCATCCACCTCCTCCCTTTCCACTCCCCCTCATCCACCTCCTCCCTTTCCACTCCCCCTCATCCACCTCCTCCCTTTCCACTCCCCCTCATCCACCTCCTCCCTTTCCACTCCCCCTCATCCACCTCCTCCCTTTCCACTCCCCCCTCATCCACCTCCTCCCTTTCCACTCCCCCTCATCCACCTCCTCCCTTTCCACTCCCCCTCATCCACCTCCTCCCTTTCCACTCCCCCTCATCCACCTCCTCCCTTTCCACTCCCCCCTCATCCACCTCCTCCCTTTCCACTCCCCCTCATCCACCTCCTCCCTTTCCACTCCCCCCTCATCCACCTCCTTCCTTTCCACTCCCCCCTCATCCACCTCCTTCCTTTCCACTCCCCCCTCATCCACCTCCTTCCTTTCCACTCCCCCTCATCCACCTCCTCCCTTTCCACTCCCCCCTCATCCACCTCCTCTCTTTCCACTCCCCCTCATCCACCTCCTTCCTTTCCACTCCCCCCTCATCCACCTCCTCCCTTTCCACTCTCCCCCTCATCCACCTCCTTCCTTTCCACTCTCCCCCCTCATCCACCTCCTCCCTTTCCACTCCCCCCTCATCCACCTCCTCCCTTTTCCCCCCCAACACTTCATAGTTTTACTTTTTGTTCCCACCATTTTCACCCTTTTTTCATCATTTTTTTACACCTGCTTCCACCACGCTCCGTAGCCTCACACTGATCAACATTTCATGCATTAATGACAACATTCACTGAGCAATATTCTATGCATTAACGACATTTGTTGCATTAATTACAACATTTGTTGCATTAATTACAACATTTTTGGCATTAATTACAACATTTTTGGCATTAATTACAACATTTTTTGCATTAATTACAACATTTGTTGCATTAATTACAACATTTGTTGCATTAATTACAACATTTGTTGCATTAATTACAACATTTTTTGCATTAATTACAACATTTGTTGCATTAATTACAACATTTTTTGCATTAATTACAACATTTGTTGCATTAATTACAACATTTGTTGCATTAATTACAACATTTGTTGCATTGATTACAACATTTGTTGCATTGATGACAACATAGTGACATTTATAAAAACATTTCTAACAAGATAACAATACATTATTTTTAAAATAATTCTAACAGTTTCAAAACATAAAATTCTTAAAAGCACAACAACAAATTCAATGGCGACTGTTTTACCACTGTGAATCTAATCTGATCAGCTCATTTATATAGCGCTGATTCACTGTTCAAAAGCCTTCTGCTACGAACTATTTAAACGACTGAGTTATAAGAGGTTTACAAAAACATAGAGAAGAGAAGATTGGGAGAAAGAGAGTTCCATAGAAAGGGCCCACAGTAGGAAAATGCAGATTTAGCATGAGTACTATTGGAAGGTATCTTAAAAAATGAGAATAAGAAGATCTCGGTCAGAATTATTATTTTGGAGAAAACGGGACCTAAGTTTAGAATTTAGTAAGTTTAGATGAAAAATTCGACGTCTAACAAGGCGAGGTGGGTGAAAGGGCACAGAAGGAAGATTCCGAAGAAAGTCGAGAGAATAATTCACTGAAAATTTTAATAGAAAATATATATTCCAAGCCAGTACTTGAATCTAAGAATTATGAGATGTGAACAAATTGTGAAATAATTATCATCAAATTTCAAAACAGTACGTAGCAAAAACAGGCGCCCACCACGCTGCTGACCCAAAACCAGTGAAATGAAATTTATTTCAAATTTTAACATAAAAACCTCTAGCGTTTCTTTGTCACCTCTCTGCAACGCCTGAAAACAACATTCATCCGCCAATTCACATATTGATTAATTCACTCATTTCGGCATTCTTCCATGCACGAGAGGCAATGATGTGACTCCAGTGAGGCTCCTGGACAGTGTATTGTGGGAGCTGGTGCCATGCAGCAGACTTTTTTCCCACGCAGTTGGTGAACTCAAGGAAACCACAAAAGCCGATACAACTTGGCACCAGATCAATAATCATCTCTTGATGTTAGAGCTATGTAAGTACTTTCCTTGCAATAATTAGCGCTATATAAACACTTGTGCTTCTCTTCTAGTTAGCGCTGTTATGTTCCGAAAGAACCAATACAAAATGCTGAAAGGCACTTAACAAATGCTTGGATTAGATTATATAGGATTCTATTGGATTAGATAGGATTATAATGGATAAGATAGGATTATAATGGATTAGATAGGATTGTATTGGATTAGATGGAGCCCGCTGGAATGGTGGTGGAGGAACTGAACAACAAAAGAGAATTTACTAATTCTAAAAAGGTATACTACAATGGAGAGGACTCACAGCTGGACAATCATCATCACGAACACTTAAAAACATCAAAAGTTTCAACACCCTCCCGCCCTCATCAAAGGTCCGTCATAAAAAACAAGCGACGAACATGATTTGTGAACATGAACACGAACATGAGTTGTGAACGTGAACACGAACATGAAATATCAATACGAAAAACGCACATAAAATTTGAACACGAACATGAAAACAAACGTGAACACAAAAATGAAAATGAACGTGAACATGAACACGAACACGAACGTGAACATGAACACGAGCATGAACGTGAACATGAACATGAACACGAACATGAACATGAGCATGAACGTGAACATGAACGTGAACACGAGCATTGGTTTTAAAAGCTTCAAAAGCTACACGATTGTGGTTTACAAGACAAACCACACAGCAATGGAAACACAGATACAGCAAAGGCTGCTTGCACTGAGGCCCGTCACGTGACATCCATGCACCCACGCATCTATCCATACATTCATGCATTCATTCATGTCTGCAGCCATGCATCTATTCATGCATTCATGCCTGCAGCCATGCATCTACCCATGAATGTTCTCATGCACCCATGCATAACTACCTCAAGGAAGGCAGCGTGGTAACTATGGACCAGGCAGCGTGGTAACTATGGACCGATTAACTGTATCCGATTATCCGAAATCTACATCGAGTTAAAAAGCTACAATATCAAAAAAGGGTGATGTGTTAATGTTGATGTTGTTGTCGTTAATATTGCTACCTGGTGTTGTTGATGTTGCATGTTGTTAATGTGGTTGATGTTGCATGTTGTGTTGTAAGTCTTTGTTGTGGAGGAAGAAGTGTGATAATGCTGGTGAGAAGAGGAGGAGGAAAGAGAGGAAGAAGAGAGGAAAGAAAAAAAGAAGAAAAGTATGCTGATGTTGACATGAGCAACTTGATGAAGTGTGGTGGAGTGGTAAGGGGTGTGGTGTGGAGTGGTGGAGTGGTAAGGAGTGTGGTGGAGTGGTGGAGTGTGGTGGAGTGTGGTGTGGTGGAGTGGTGGGGAGTGGTGGGATGTATTGGAAAGTGGTGGAAGGTGATGGAGAATAAGGGGAAGTGGTGGTCTTGTGTGAGTCTGCATATGAGTCCTGCTTGAGCTCTTGAAGATGTTTCAGCGAATACGACCAGGAAGATGAGGCGAGATGAAGAGACAAGGTGAGAGGAAGAGATGATGATGATGATGATGATGATGATGACGACGACGATGATGATGATGATGATGATGATGATGGGTGAATTCCGTTGTGGAGGTAAGAAGAGGAACACGACAGTGGGAAGAGATGATAATGACATGGAAGTTATGAGGAAGAAGAGGAAGAAGATGAAGAGGAAGGTGATGAGTCACGTGGTGGAGGGTTGTAGATGAAGGAGGAGCATGCGGAGGAAGTTCATTTCCTTGCGGGCGTTGTCGAGTAGCACGTGAGGCTCCCTGGAGGTGCACCTGAGGAGTTGTTGTTGTTGTTGATGTTTATCTTGAGTTCCCACAATTGACCACAAAAAGTTGGGACCTTCACGTGGTGTCCAACGAGATGTCGTCATGTGGCGACATTCGAACCCAACCAACCCATCGACCAAGCTGCGCTGTGGAAGGCGCAATCGACTTTGTCGCAACCTGGCCTTGAACCGCACAGCATGGTTGCAGAAATGCAAAGAAGTGGCAGAAAAGGTGGAAGAAGCAAAGCGCATGTCCTGGCGCAACCACCTTGGAAAGATAAAAGCGGGAAAAGACGCGAGGTTAGCGCGGCGGACAATTCGGGGCCTCAAGAATAATGAGCAACAGCCAACAGGAAAGGCTTTGCAATATAGAGGCCGACTGTACCACCGTGATCAAGCCAAAGCGAATGCTTTTATATAGGAATATGCCAGCGTTAGTAGTAGGGCTAGTGACCAGGTGAGCAGACTGGCAGTCAAGCAGCATCGTCAAAAGATGCAGTCCTCGGAGCGAATCCCTAGATGACCTCAAGAACAGGCCTTCCACCAGGATGAGCTTCAGACTGCCCTCAAACAGATAAAAGCGGCAAAGCAGCGGGTCTCGTTGACACTAACAAAAATAAAAATGAAACCACCACCCACAACAACAACAACATTAACAACAACACCAACAACAAAATAAACATCAACAACAACATTAAAATCAACATCAACAACAACAACAGACCGCAAGATGTTGGGCGCCATGACCATGGCGAGGTTGCTAGCGTCCATCTTGGTGATGGCTGCCACTTCGGGCCTAGAAAACTTCTGTGGTGTCATGGGGGGGGGGGGGGGGGTGATGATGATGAGCGAAATGGGGGAGGTGGGTGAATGGGTAACACGATGATAGGAGCAATGAGAATTACAATGGGTAAGAAAGGTTGCGATGGGGTGTGGGTGCCAACGGGGGAGACAGTTAATATGGGTAATAAGGTCTCAAACCACAAGCCCTCCCTAGCCCCAAATGATTCGCCAAGCCACACCAGCAAAACTGCACCACACGTACTTGCAGGAAGGTGACTAGGTGGGTGAGTGAGAGTCGATTGAGGGCGGGTAGTTGTTGCAGCACCTCGATGCACTTGGCAGGGTCGCAGTGGTGCTCGATGCAGGAGGCATACGAGTCCTCGGGCACCAGTGGCTCAGGCAGCTCTCTCACCCACAACTTGAGGAGAGATGCCAGGATGTGAGGGTCGGAGTCGTCGAGTGGCTCTTGCCACTCCTCCATGCGACATTTCACCACCGCTGCCTCCTCAGAGTCCGCTGGTACTCTGAGGAAGAATGGAGTTGGGTGGGAAGTTGGAATAGGTGGAGTGGGATGGTTGGGTGGGATGAAAGAGAGAAGGATAAAGAGGATGAGGATAATGAAGAAGAAAATGAAGATGAGAGAAATGAAGATGACGATGAGGAAGACGAAGACGAAGACAAGAAAACATTCGAGAAGAAGGTTACCTGAAGACTCCCTCGAGGAGGCGGTCAGGGGGGATGTTGAGAAGGTGGTGGCACAAGGTGGTGAGGACCCAGGGCAGCTGCCTGTCGGGCATGACCTCCCGCTGCAGCTCCATCACCGCCTCCAAGGACGCCCCAAACATGGACTGCTGTTCCAGACTCCTCTGGGGGAGGATGGTCAGTTCCTCATCAATCCATCGCCAACCAAGGCTGGCTCCTACAGACCCATTTCACTTTTGAGTGCAATGGGCAAACTGTACGAGCAAATTTTGGTTTCGAGAGTCGAGGAGGACTATGACGCCAGAGGACTTAACAGTCCGTCTCAATTTAGTTTCAAGGCGTCTCTGATAGCGAGAGTGGTCGATGGCTCAACTGCCGAACGCCCAAATGGTTAACTTACTACTACGACCCCTCCCACCACCACCACCATCACCACCATCACCACCCCCTCCCACCATCACCACCACCCCCTCCACCACCAAATGCTCCAAGTACCACCACCCTCCACCCCCAGCCCACCTTGCTGTGTTCCACCTCTTCCACGTTGGGATGCCTGGGTCCGTACTGGCACACCCTCTTGAGGCGCTTCAAACACTCTCTGGTCATCTTGTGCAATTTGCCCTGTAGGAAGAAGAGGAGGAAGAGGAGAAGGGGGAAGAGAAGGAAGAGGAGAAGGAGGAGGAGGAGGAGGAGGAGGAGGAGGAGGAGGAGAAGGAGGAGGAGGAAGAGGAAGAAGAAAAAGAGGAGGAAGAGGAAGAAGGGGAAGATGGAGCCACCTGTTGGGTGAAGTCTCGAGCGTTGAGGGTTCGGTTGATGTAGGTGTCGAGGTAGGACTGGAACTTGCTGGAGGGGGCCAAGAAGGCAAGACACAAGGCCATCAACTGCCACCCCAGCAAAAGACTCTCCCTGTAATGTTGTTGTTGTTGTTGTGTGTTGTGGTGCAAGAGACTGTCCCAGTGGCTTGTTGTGTTGTATCGTTTGTATGCTGTATTGTGGTGTTTTGTTTCATCTTGTATTGAATTTTGTTTTAATGTAGTTTGTTGTTTTGTTTTGCATTGGAACGTGGTACATTATCTTGTTATGCATTATCTTATATTACATTGAATCACACCACACAACGCAACACCACACCACATCCCACAACAAAACCGTAAACACAACACCCCACCACACCGCACTACACCCCACCACACCACACCCCACCACCAACTCATTAGGGTTACGAGTGGTTTGGCGACACAGTTGAATGTAGATTTCATCCCTCAGCTCACTGAGTGCCCAGCCCTTATTGATGATCTCAAGGGCAGGACACACGCCAGTGTCCTTGACTCTGCGGTCCCCCATGAACGCCTGCGTCAGCCTGAACACTTCTGGCGCCTCCTTGCGCACCGCTTTGTTGCAGGTGCGTATCATGGGCTTGTGGAGAGCCAGCTGTGAAGGTGGTTGTGGAGGTGGTTGTGAAGGTGGTTGTCGAGGTGGTTGTGGAGGTGGTGGTGGGGGTGGGGGTGAATGGGGGAATGGAGAGGGATGAAAGAGTGGAAAGAAATGGGGGGGGGGAAGGGGGTTTGAACCTTAGTCCATGAGAGGAGGTTTCCAACAGGCAGGACCCTGCCTAGGAGGCCCTTCTTGTGCTCGTTGAGGTGCTCTGACAAGAACCTTTCCATGTCCATCTGTGAGGTGTGGTGCGGTGTGGTGTGGTGTGGTTGGTGTAGTGTGGTGTGGTGTGGTGTGGTTGGTGTAGTGTGGTGTGGTGTGGTTGGTGTAGTGTGGTGTGGTGTAGTGTGGTTGGTGTAGTGTGGTGTGGTGTGGTTGGTGTAGTGTGGTGTAGTGTGGTGTGGTGTGGTGTGGTTTGGTGTGGTGTGGTTTGGTGTGGTGTGGTTTGGTGTGGTGTGGTTTGGTGTGGTGTGGTTTGGTGTGGTGTGGTTTGGTGTGGTCGGTGTGGTGTCTTGTGGTTGGCATGGTTTGATGTGGTGTAGTGTGATGGAAAGTGGAGAAAGAGAGTGAAATAAGAAGAAGGAAGGAGGAAAAAGAAAAAGGAAAGAAGAGGAAAGAGTATGAAAAGGGCGCATCCACCTGCTGGAGGAGGGTGTCGTTGACCTGGTTGATGATAGCGTTGTTGCAGTCGGTGCCGAAGGGGAGGAGCATGGAAAGGGGTCGGTCGGCCTGCCCCCCACTCTTCTCCCCCCCTTTGTCACCCTCCTCCCCCCCACCACCCCCACTCGTTTGCTCCCCCTCCAACAACTTGCTGCTGCGACACAAGGATGGGTGTTGAGTTTCCTGAAAGGGTGTCTGACTGTTGTTGTTGTTGTTGCTGTTGTTGGTGCTGTTGTTGGTGCTGTTGTTGGTGCTGTTGTTGGCGTTCGAAAAGTTGTTCTTGAAGCAGTTGATGTTGTAGAAGGTTCCGTCTGTTGTTTCTGGGGTGGAAAGGAAAGAAAGGAGATTCACGTAGGGTGTAAGAGGAGTTGCATCAAGAAGAAAAGGAAGAATAAGAATAATAATATTAACATTAATAATAGCATTAAGATTATTTTTATTATTATTATTATTATTATTATTATTATTATTATTATTATTATTATTACGGACAATGAAAAGCACGGGGACGAGCAGAAACGAACCAATGATGTCGTCGTAGTCGAGGTCGATTTGGAGTTTTTGGAGCAGTTCCTGGTGGTTGATGTAGTCGGGCAGTTGACAGAGGTCATGACTGCACAGCGTGTCATCTGCTTGCTGACTTGACACCAGACACTGCTTCAGTGGAAACCTGCTCAAGTCCCTGCGCCACACCTCCTCCTCCTCCTCCTCCTTCTCTTCCTCCTCTTCATCCCTCCCACAGGATATCACGTGCAGACCTTGCAACGTTTGAGAGACACCCTCGGTGTCTTGACTAGAAATAAACTTGCAGTCGTTGGTGTTGGTGCTGTTACTGTTGTTGTTGTTGTTGGTGTTGATGTTGTTGTTGGTGTTATTGTTATTGTTGGTGTTGTTGTTGGCGTTGTTGTCTTGTTTGCAACACACGTTGATGTAGTCGGGCTCCGAATTCCTCCTCGTCTGATTCCTTCTTCCCTCCATCTCCTGGTCCTGTTGTTGTAACTGTAGCTTCTGCAGCTGTTGCTTGTGAATGTTTTTGTAGAGGTTGTTTTTGTTGGAGTTGCTTTTTGTGCTGTCATGTTTTTTGTTATTAATCTTTTCTGATCTCGAGTTGTTGTTGTTGTTGAGGTTGTTGATGTGGTGGTGGTTGTTGTTACTTTTGTTGCTGATTACGCTGAAAGAATGCTCAAGTTGCGAGGGGTGTTGTCTATGTTGTTGCTGCTGTTGTTGTTGTTGTTTTGGGTGGATTTCATTGGTGGTTCGTTTTTGGGGGTTGAGAGATTTTTGGGAAGGCTGTTTGAGTTCCCTGCGTTGCAATATTGAAGAAGAAGACTTGAGCGAAAGGTCTCCTCGGTTCAGTGATGGGTGCTTGTTGTCACGATGATTGATGTTGTTGTTGAGGTGGTTGTTGTGGTGAAAATCTGTTCTGTTGTGGTGGTGGTTGTTTTTGTTGTTGAAGTTGTTGCTGTTGTAGTTGTCTGTTCTGTGGCGGTCTGTCCTGTTGTGCTTTTTATTGTTGAGGTTGTTGTTGTGGAGATTGAGCTCCGAAAGGTGATAATCACTATTAACGCTGCTAGCGGATGAAGAAGAGGAGGAAGAAGAAGAAGTGAATGACAGATTGGCGGAGTGGAGCGGAGTGTTTTTGATGGTGGACTTGTCAGAGTGGTTAACGAGGTAGGACTTTGACATTTTGAGGGTTTGAGAGCCCGGATGGTGGCAGCCATAGAGACTCGAGTCGACGAAAGTCTCGTTGAAGACGTCTGCATCGGAGGTGATGAGGTGCATGAGGGGGCCGGTGGGATAGGAAGGCAGGGAAGAAAGTGGAGAGCCGAAGATTCTGCTGCCCCCTTGCTGGTAGGATGAGGCTGAAACATTTTCACCTCCCCCCCCATCCCCTGAGCCATCAGTGCACCTGCAAGAGGAGGAGGAGGAGGAGGAAGAGGAAAAGGAAGAGGAGGAAGAATGGATGAAGAAGAGATGAATGGATGAAAGAATGGATAAAGAAGGGATGAATGGATGAAGAATGGATGAATGAATGAAGAGATGAGTGAATGGAAGGAGGACTGGAGGAAAAACACAAATGAATTTATGGAGGAATGAAAAAATAAAAAGAAAGAATAAATAAATGAAGGAATAAAAAGAAAAAAGAATGGAAGAAGGAATGGGGAAAAGTCACCTGCGTCGGTTGGTGAAGAGGTTTGGGTTGGTGCGAGGGAAGGCCTTGGGCTTGGGTCGAGGAGTGACTTGCACTGTGGTGATCTGTGAGACGTCCTGCATGCATTGCTGTTGGCTGTTCAAGTGCTGGTACTCCTTCAAGGGCAGGAGGTTCTTGGACGAAGAGGAGGACGACGACGACGAGATGCCTGAGTCGACGAGGACATTGTGCATGACAGGCGACAAGAGAGATTTGTTGTGTTGCTGCTCAGAAGGTGGGTGAGGTCGTGAGGAGGAGAGGGTTGATGGCAGATAGGGGTGATCAGAAGGCCTGAGTCCGAGGGTGAGGTTGCTGGAAAGCTTGCATGAGTCAACACTCACCTGCCTAGTGACGTCAGCAATGGAAACGTGCTTACGAGACAGCTGACAGCTGGCTGGGTCTGTGGGGCACTCGGAGCTGAGGTTGGCTGACTTGCGGCCGAGGACGTTGCGTAGCAGCTGTTTGTTCTGCTGGCTGCAGCTCGTCGTCTGCTGCAAGCCCTCGAGTCGGTGTCCCTGCGAACTCCGCAACACACTCGCTCGCTGCAACTCACTCTTCTGTGCAGTGAGGTGGGCATGTAACAATGTAACTGTATGTAACAATGTTACAATGTTACACAGTGTGACGCTATGTAACAATGTAACTGTATGTAACAATGTTACAATGTTACACAGTGTGACGCTATGTAACAATGTAACTCTATGTAACAATGTTACAATGTTACACAGTGTGACTCTACTTAACCATGTTACTATACAACACAATGTAACAGTTTGAGTGGGCAAAAAATATAAATACAACTTGAGAAAAGAGTCAACTATGACAACAATATCAACAATGATAACAACAATAACAACAACCACAACCAAAGCCACAACAAACATTGGGTAGAGCAACAGCATCAACAACAACGAAAACAACAACAACAATGAAAACGACAACAACAATGAATACAACAATGACAATAACATTGAGGGAGAGGCTGAGAGAGTGGTCGTCCAAGGGACCAAGTGAGTGTTTCAATGTCTGTGGTGGTATCATGAGGCGTCCATCACCACACCACACCACACCACACCACACCACACCACACCACATCACACCACACCACACCACACCACACTACACCAATATGGATGATGGGATAAATAAAAATGGGATATATAGGGACGATATAGATGGAAATGGATGAATGATTCTAAGATGGATGGGATGAATGAATGAGGATGGATGAAGATAAATGGATGGGATGAATGGATGAAGATGGATGGATGGGATGGATGAAGTGACCTGCAGCTTGGTGAGAGGGATGACATCAGAGTGTTGTGGCCTCTGCCACACAGTCTTCTTGAGGGAGGCGTTGTAGTAGTAGTGGCGACATGTGCTAGCGTCAAACAACTCCCACCACTGCTCCTCCCCCTCCAAACTCTTCTTGCTGTTCATCACACATGATAATAATAATAATAATAATAATAATAATAATAATAATAATAATAATAATAATAATAATAATAATAAAAAAAAGAAAAATAATTATTATTATTCATTAATCAATGCTTCAACTTTCTTCTATCAACGCATAATTTTTCAATCAATGCTTTATTCTTCCTTAATCAATGTTTGATCCTTCCTTAATCCTTCTTTAATCAATTCTTGAATCTTCCTTAATCCTTCTTTAATCAATTCTTGAATCTTCCTTAATCCTTCTTTAATCAATTCTTGAATCTTCCTTAATCCTTCTTTAATCAATTCTTGAATCTTCCTTAATCCTTCTTTAATCAATTCTTGAATCTTCCTTAATCCTTCTTTAATCAATTCTTGAATCTTCCTTAATCAATTCTTGATCCTTTCTTAATCATCACTTGATCCTTCTTTAATCATTACAGACAAGCAATGGAATGTTTATTGAAGGAGTGTGATGAATAACATTGGAGATGGTGTTTATTGACTTGCACTGAGTGTAACTATTGCCAGCAGCCCTGAAGCCAGGTTAATGCTTGAAGAGGTGCTTTTTTGGGAGGTGATTCCTCTCAAAAATCACTTTTTCGAGAATTATGAACAAACAGAACACCATTATAATTATTAATTATGAATTATATTCAAATATTTTTATAAATTTGTTGTGGTCTCAAACTCTCTGGGGTTGATGCCACTGATAACACTTGTATGTATGATTATAATACACCAGTGTTGTAATCCAACATAATGCTTACAGAGCAATAGTGATGGATTGAAAAACTATTTCTTAGTTTTTTTAAATCTAGAAACAGAATTTTAGAGATTGGTTTGAAGAAAAAAAGACAAAGTTATATTCTCGCTTAGTGATTAATAACCATTAATTTTCAGTTGATATTTTAAAAATTAATAGAAAGAAACTCACAGATGTATTAGTATGTATACATTTTGATTAGAGTGGTAATTGGAAAGAAACTTATGATCATATATCAGGGAAAATAAATAGTAATTTAAGAAAAAATTACGTTTATTCAGAAAAAAATCCGACAGATTTGCAGGTTTGAAAAAATGATAATTAGAATCGAACTTATGAAGGCCCTGAGGGCAAAGATTTATCCAGTTAAGTTAGTCAGCAAACTTA
>OX387254.1:242500-250000 GCA_947562095.1 Branchellion lobata
TAGCAACATCAACAACCTCAGCAACATCAACAACATTAGCAACAGTAACAACATTAGCAACATTAGCAACATTGACAACATTAGCAACATCAACAACATTAGCAACAGTAACAACATTAACAACATTAGCAACATCAACAACATTAGCAACATCAACAACATTAGCAACAGTAACAACATTAACAACATTAGCAACATTGACAACATTAGCAACAGTAACAACATCAACAACAATAACAGAACACAAACATTCTGGGGGTTCTCTGACAACACCACAAAACCATTGTTGTCCACCAAGTAGCAGTCCACAGCCTGTGTGACATCACCACCCTCCCACCATCCTTCCACCATTCATCCATCCACCCATCCACCAAGCCATCCATCCATCCATCCACCCATCTATCCATCCATCCATCCATCCACCCATCTACACAGAACCTCATCAGTGCAATCCACGATGCAACTTCCGGTCTTCAGACACACCTCTTTAGTCCTCATGAAGTACTCGTGGAAAGCATCATACCTGTTGTGTGTGTGTGTGTGTGTGTGTGTGTGTGTGTGTGTGTGTGTGTGTGTGTGTGTGTGTGTGTGTGTGTGTGTGTGTGTGTGTGTGTGTGTGTGTGTGTGTGTGTGTATGCGTGTGCGCGCGTGTGTGTGTGTATGTGCCTCATCTGCAGGCCCAGCACTCCAGCAGCAGCTTCTCGTCTATTGACACTGACAATGACAGGAGTGCTGATTGTCACCATGATAGAAGCATTCTGTCGATCTGTGGTGGATGAATGATAGTGGATAAGTGTGGTGGATGAGTGATGGATGAGTGCTGGATGAGAGTGGTGGATGAGAGGGGTGGATGGGTGTGATGGATGAGTGCAGTAGATAGTCAAAAAGATGGATAGTTGGGAAGATGAGAGAATGATGGATGAAGGGGACAAACAGATGGATGGGAAAAAAGGGATGGAGAGAAGGATAGATGGATGACAATATATATATATATATATATACGGAATCGTTGGAAAATAAAGAAGGATTGAAAGAGGGATGAACGAATGGAAAGGTGGGATACTTGATGGATGGAAGAAATTACGGATGGGAAGTTGGATGGAGGGCTGAATGGATGGGAGAGTAATGGATGAGTGGATAGAAGGGAGGAGTAAGAAGAATGAAATAGAAGAAGAGAAGAGGGATGGATGAAAAGAAAGGATGGATGGAAAAAGGATGGATGAATGAAAGAAAAGATGTATGGATGGAGAAACGGAGGAAACGGAGGCACTTTGGTGGAAGGGCACAGAGAAGGTGTAAACTCCATCCCCGTTCTCGATGGCCCTGGTGTAGTAGAGGCGTCTGTTGGTCTCGGCGTTGTTGTCAAGGAAGTCTCTGTGGTTATGTGTGGTTATGTGTGGTTGTTGTCAAGGAAGTCTCTGTGGTTATGTGTGGTTGTTGTCAAGGAAGTCTCTGTGGTTAGGTGTGGTTGTTGTCAAGGAAATCTCTGTGGTTAGGTGTGGTTGTTGTCAAGGAAGTCTCTGTGGTTATGTGTGGTTATGTGTGGTTGTTGTCAAGGAAGTCTCTGTGGTTATGTGTGGTTGTTGTCAAGGAAGTATCTGTGGTTATGTGTGGTTGTTGTCAAGGAAGTCTCTGTGGTTATGTGGGATTGTTGTCAAGGAAGTTTCTATGGTTGTGTGGTTGTCGTCAAGGAAGTCTCTGTGGTTATGTGTGGTTATGTGAGGTTGTTGTTCGGTTGTTGTGTGATTGTTGTGTGGTTGTTGTGTGGTTGTTTATGTGGTTTTTTGTAGTTGTTTAATTTTTTTTTGTATTTTAGGTTGTTTATGTTGTTGATACGGAGTTGTTTTTTGGTTGTTAAAGAGATGTTTGTGTGGTTGTCAAGGAGATGTTTGTGTGGTTGTCAAAGAGATGTTTGTGTGGTTGTCAAGGAGATGTTTGTGTGATTGTTGAGGAGATGTTGTAAATTTGACTCACGGGTCGCTGAGGGGGTGTGTGAAGTTGAAGTATCTGGTGAGGCCTGCCTTCGTGCCCATGAACACCAGCTCCACTGCTCCTCTGTGAGTTCGTGTGTGTGTGTGTGTGTGTGTGTGTGTGTGTGTGTGTGTGTGTGTGTGTGTGTGTGTGTGTGTGTGTGTGTGTGTGTGTGTGTGTGTGTGTGTGTGTGTGTGTGTGTGTGTGTGTGTGTGTGTGTGTGTGTGTGTGTGTGTGTGTGTGTGTGTGTGTGTGTGTGTGTGTGTGTGTGTGTGTGTGTGTGTGTGTGTGTATGTGTGTGTGTGTGTGTGTGTGTGTGTGTGTGTGTGTGTGTGTGTGTGTGTGTGTGTGTGTGTGTGTGTGTGTGTGTGTGTGTGTGTGTGTGTGTGTGTGTGTGTGTGTGTGTGTGTTTGTGTGTGTGTGTGTGTGTGTGTGTGTGTGTGTGTGTGTGTGTGTGTGTGTGTGTGTGTGTGTGTGTGTGTGTGTGTGTGTGTGTGTGTGTGTGTGTGTGTGTGTGTATGTGTGTGTATCTCTATACTAACTTTATGGCAATGAAGCAAACGTGATGGATACATCTGAGGGGAGTGTGTGTTATTTTTGTTATGTGTTTCATATTTGTTTGTGTGTTGTGTGTTGTTATGTTACATGTGTTGTGTTTTGTTATGTTACATGTGTGTGTGTTGTTGTGTTACATGTGTTGTGTGTTGTTAGGTTACATGTGTTGTGTGTTGTTATGTTACATGTGTTGTGTGTTGTTATGTTACATGTGCGTGTGTTGTTGTGTTACATGTGTTGTGTGTTGTTATGTAACATGTGTTGTGTGTTGTTGTGTTACATGTGTTGTGTGTTGTTATGTTACATGTGTTGTGTGTTGTTATGTTACATGTGCGTGTGTTGTTGTGTTACATGTGCATGTGTGTGCATGAGAGCTCACAACCCACATTTGGTATTTGTATCGCCTGGCGATTCTTTTCCAAGAACTCATCACTCTCTTGTGGCTTCGGCGTCCAAACAAAAAAACTCTCCCACCATGTCTTTGTGGCCTGTGTGGCGTGGTGTAGCGTGTGTGGCGTGGTGTGGCCTTGTGTGGCGTGGTGTGGTGTGGTTGGTGTGGCGTGGTGTGGCGTGGTGTGGTGTGGCATTGTGTGGCGTAGCGTAGTGCGGTTGGTGTGGCGTAGTGTGGTGAAATGTGCTGAAATAAGAGCTGATAAAAGAGGAAAGATCGAATATCGAAAAAAGAAAAGATGGTGAACGAGGGAGAACTGGTGGGATGGAGGATGAAACAGGAAGGACTGGTGGGATGGAGGATGAAGCAGGAAGGACTGGTGGGATGGAGGATGAAGCAGGAAGGACTGGTGGGGATGGAGGATGAAGCAGGAAGGACTGGTGGGATGGAGGATGAAGCAGCAAGACTGGTGGGATGGAGGATGAAACAGGAAGGACTGGTGGGATGGAGGATGAAGCAGGAAGGACTGGTGGGATGGAGGATGAAGCAGGAAGGACTGGTGGGATGGAGGATGAAGCAGGAAGGACTGGTGGGATGGAGGATGAAGCAGGAAGGACTGGTGGGATGGAGGATGAAGCAGGAAGGACTGGTGGGATGGAGGATGAAGCAGGAAGGACTGGTGGGATGGAGGATGAAGCAGCAAGGACTGGTGGGATGGAGGATGAAACAGGAAGGACTGGTGGGATGGAGGGATGAAGCAGGAAGGACTGGTGGGATGGAGGATGAAGCAGCAAGGACTGGTGGGATGGAGGATGAAGCAGGAAGGACTGGTGGGATGGAGGATGAAGCAGGAAAAACTGGTGGGATGGAGGATGAAGCAGGAAGGACTGGTGGAAGAGAGCGATGAAGAGGAAGGACGGGTGGAAGAGAGCGATGAAGAGGAAGGACGGGTGGAAGAGAGCGATGAAGAGAAAGTAGAAATGCTAAGAAAAAATATTTTAAAATGAGAAAAAAAAGAAATGTTGTAGAGAAAAACGTGAAAGAATGAAAGTGAGAAAGAAGACATGTTAAGGAGAAATTGGTGAGGAGGAGAGAGGAACTGACAGAACTGAGAAAGGAAGGAGCGATTTTTTTGGAGGCGTTGAGGTACTTGAGAAGCAGTTCGAAGGAGCTCAACTTCGCGTCTGTGTCGTTTGCAGGCCAGCAGTACTGCCTGTGGTCACACGTACACACCGATGCACGCACGCACGTACACACCAACTCACGTGCAAACAATTCACATACACCCACACATCATTTCGCGTACACACCCCATTGAACTTACTTGAAGAAATGAAAGCACAGACACACACCAACTACACATACATAGAAAAACACTTACACAGAGATAAAAACACAAAAACAAAGACACAAACATAGAAGTAGACGGACACACACAGACATAAACACAGACGAGCAAACACACCAGGGAGCAATCTTGATGTAGGGATCACTTAAAGTATCCAAGTCTGGAATGAAATGAAACTCTCATCACTCGTTCCATGACGACCGAAACTGATACAAAAATCAACAACAAAAACAACAACAACAACAACAACATGACCACTGGCTCTGCTGATGCTAATGCGGCCATCCAGGAAGTTTTGACTGTGACCGTCAGGAACCGCAAGTCCCAAGCTGTTGCGTGTGTTATTGCTCTGTGCAACACTCCATGCAACACTACACCACACCACACCACACCACACCACACCACACCACACCCACACCACACCACACTACACCACACCACACCACACCACACCACACTACACCACACCACACCACACTACACTACACCACACCACACCACACCACACTACACTACACCACACCACACCACACCACACCACACCACACCACACCACACCACACCACACCACCAGAAGGACCTGAAAGGTGTGGAGTTGACAGGGATGTAGTAGTAAGTGGTGTCTCTGATGGACACCCTTTTCTAGGGGAGAGAAGAGAGTGAAAAGAAAATGAGTAGGAGAAGGTTTATGTGATGGAGGAGTGATGGAGGAGTGATGGAGGAGTGATGGAGGAGTGATGGAGGAGTGATGGAGGAGTGATGGAGGAGTGATGGAGGAGTGATGGATGAGTGATGGAGGAGTGATGGAGGAGTGTGCAGGAGTGATGGAGGAGTGGTGCAGGAGTGATGGAGGAGTGGTGGAGGAGTGATGGAGGAGTGATGGAGGAGTGATGGAGGAGTGATGGAGGAGTGATGGAGGAGTGATGGAGGAGTGATGGAGGAGTGATGGAGGAGTGATGGAGAGTGATGGAGGAGTGATGGAAGAGTGATGGAGGAGTGATGGAGAAGTGATGGATGAGTGATGGAGGAGGGATGGGGGATTGATGGAGGAGTGATGGAGGAGTGATGGAGGACTGATGGAGGAGTGATGGAGGAGTGATGGAGGAGTGATGGAGGAGTGATGGAGGAGTGATGGAGGAGTGATGGAGGAGTGATGGAGGAGTGATGGAGGAGTGATGGATGAGTGATGGAGAAGTGATGGATGAGTGATGGATGAGTGATGAAGGAGTGATGGATGAATGAAGAAGGAAGAAAAGATGATCACCATATCATCTTCAGCAACCTTCATTCGCATTCGTATGAGTCCTGTTTTCCTCATCAACATCTCTCGTCTCATCTGTACAGTGGTGTGGTGTAGTGTGGTGTGGTTGGTGTAGTGTGGTGTGGTTGGTGTAGTGTGGTGTGGTGTAGTGTGGTGTGGTGTGGGTGTAGTGTGGTGTGGTGTGGTGTGGTTGGTGTGGTGTAGCGCGGTGTAGTGTAGTGTATTGTGGTGTGGTTGGTGTGGTGCAGTGTATTGTGGTGTGGTTGGTGTGGTGTGGTGTGGTGTAGTGTGGTGTGGTGTGGTTGGTGTCACAAGATGGAGCTTAGTTGGGTTGGTGTGTTTGTGACGCGGTATGGTGTGGCTTGGTGCTGGATGGTTTGAAGTGGGTGTGGTTGGTGTGTGTGTAAGGTGGTGGTGACAGCAATGTCAATTACATTGGTGATGATGGCAGTGGTGGTGGCAGTGGTGGTGGCAGTGGTAGGGGCAGTGGAAATGGTAGGGGTGGTGATTGAGAAGGTTTTGGATACATATTTAGTGACTGAGCTCAACCAAACCATAGAAAAACAACAAATACAGCAACGAAAACTACAACAACTACTCCTACTACTACTATTACCACTACTACTCCTACTACTACTATTACTACTACTACTACTACTACTACTTCTACTACTCCTACTACTACTACTACTACTACTACTACTACTACTCTACTACTACTACTACTACTACTACTACTACTACTACTACTACTACTACTACTATTACTACTACTACTACTACTACTATTACTACTACTTCCTACTACTACTCCTACTACTACTACTACTACTACTACTACTACTACTACTACTACTACTACTACTACTACTACTACTACTACTACTACTACTACTACTACTACTACTACTACTTACTACTACTACTACTACTACTACTACTACTAATACTATACTACTACTACTACTACTACTACTACTACTACTACTACTACTACTACTACTACTACTACTACAACTACTACTACTACTACTACTACTACTACTATTATTATTACTACTACTACTACTACTACTACTACTACTACTACTACTACTACTACTACTACTACTACTACTACTACTACTACTACTACTACTACTACTATACTACTACTACTCTATACTACTACTACTACTACTACTACTACTACTACTACTACTACTACTACTACTACTACTACTAACTACTACTACTACTTACTACTACATACTACTACTACTATACTACTACTACTACTACTACTACTACTACTACTACTACTACTACTACTACTACTACTATACTACTACTACTACTACTACTACTACTAACTACTACTACTACTACTACTACTACTACTACTACTACTACTACTACTATACTACTACTACAAAAATTTGTATGAAACTCACCGGAAGGTTGAACAGTTTTCTGTCCACGAGGCTTAACTGAGTCACGTGATAAAGATTTTATGGTCAACCATCAGGTTTTGGATTGGATGTATGGGTGGATGAATGAATGGATGGATTGATAGATAGATAAATGGATAGACGGATAAATAAATGGATAAATAAATGGATAAATAAATGGATAGATAAATGGATAGCTAAATGGATAGATGAATGGATAGATGAATGGAAGAATAGATGGATGGATGAATGGATGGATGAATGAGTAAATGAATGGGTAAATGAATGGAAAGATGACTGGATGAAAAAATGAATAGATGGATAAATAATTGATTGAAGTGTTAATAAATGAATATATAGATAGGTGGATGAATGATTAGGAAAAGGATTATGTTTGGAGGAAATGAAAGAAAAAAGGAAAAAACAAACACACAGACAAAGAAAGAGACAGACACACAGACAAAGAAAGAGACAGACACACAGACAAAGAAAGAGATAGACACACAGACAAAGAAAGAGACAGACTCACGCCGTCGTCCAGAAA
>OX387254.1:260000-300000 GCA_947562095.1 Branchellion lobata
GCAGGGATGCAACAAAGACAAATCTTATGTTCATAACAATAAGATTAATACTTCAAAAAGCTGTGAGTGGTCTTGAAACTTTCCGGGGCTGAATCCACTATAATGCTATTTGTATTGTATTGTATTGTATTGTATTGTTTTGTATTGTATTGTATTGTATTGTATTGTTTTGTATTGTATTGTTTTGTATTGTATTGTTTTGTATTGTATTGTTTTGTATTGTATTGTTTTGTATTGTATTGTATTGTTTTGTTTTGTATTGTGTTGTGCTCTATGTTAAGAGGTTGTGGAGTCAAGGTGACGTTGTGAAAGGTTGCAGTTATATGTCGTTGAAGGAGTCACAAGTGGCAACTTTAAGATGTATATGGAGTAATAGTTATGAGGGAGGATTTATTGATTGTATAGAATTGTGTGGAGTTGTATGGAGTTGTATGGAGTTGTATGGAGTTGTATGGAGTTGTATGGAGTTGTTTGGAGTTGTATGGAGTTGTATGGAGTTGTATGGAGTTGTATGGAGTTGTATGGAGTTTTATGGAGTTGTATGAAGTTGTATGAGGTTTTATGGAGTTGTATGGAGTTGTATGGAGTTGTATGGAGTTGTATGAGGTTTTATGGAGTTGTATGGAGTTGTATGGAGTTCTATGGAGTTGTATGGAGTTGTATGGAGTTGTATGGAGTTGTATGGAGTTGTATGGAGTTGTATGGAGTTGTATGGAGTTGTATGGAGTTGTATGGAGTTGTATGGAGTTGTATGTAGTTGGTTACAGCAACATGTGACTTTTGAGATTCTCTACGAAACAAAAATCCAGGTTGAATAATTTCATTGCTACAAAAAGGAATTTTGCACTAGATAAATAAAAATAGAATAGAATAGTTTAAGCTTATACGGAGTTTTTTTATTTTTGTCGAATAAGTTTTGGAAGCTATTTACTAAAAAATAAAAAAAACTGAGAATGATTGAATTTTTGAAAATATTTTTTATATATTTGTCGTTCAAAGTGGTTTTAGTATATTTTTATTCCACAAACAGCCATCGGTTTGACCTATTTTCCTTTATAGTTGCATGTTTATGACTTTCGTATGTCCATCGACGTCAGGTGTCTGTTAACTCTCTAGTTTTTTTTTCGTGAAAATACCTGCAAATATTTTTTTTGAGATTTGAAAATTTTCATTTATATTCCGACAAAAAGTTTATTTTAAATTGTTGTTCAAAGTGTAATTGATAAAATGAGTGAAAAGGCTCAGATCAGGATTGGGAACTACATCCTCGGTGAAACCTTAGGCACTGGCACCTTTGGCAAAGTGAAAAGTTCGTTTGGTGAAATGTTCAACACTTGCTTCTATTTTTGTCACGGCGTTATTGCTGTTGGCAACTAATCTAATCACAAAACTGAAATAACCCTCCTTGGAGCTGTCCTCATTTGATGTGGTCAATTTTTTTTTCTTTTTCAGCTGGAACCCACTGTTTAACTGGTCACAAGGTCGCCATCAAGGTTGGTGTTGAATTCACTCAAATTATGACCAAGAAATCCATTGAGGATCGCTGTCATAGAGAATAATAATACAAATAATATAAATTAAAATGACTTGAAGGTCAATCTGATTAAAAAAAAAAGAATATTCATCTAATAGAAAATAATACATCTGATTTGTAAGATGCCAGAGCAAGCAGCTACAGCGTCTATTTGATGTGTGTGTAACAGTGTTGTAAGGAAGGTGGATGCATTACAGGTACTGAACCGGGAGAAGATAAAGATGCTGGATGTGGTGGGTAAGATCCGTCGTGAGATCCAGAACATGAAGCTCTTCAGACACCCCCACATCATCAAGCTGTTAATCATCTTCTTCCTCATCATCACTGTTTCCACTTTTTTCATAATTGTTCTTTTCTTTTTTTCTACTTTCCCTTTTTCTTTTTCTTCACCATCTTCATCATCCTCCTCTTCTTCACCATCTTCATCATCCTCCTCTTCTTCACCATCTTCATCATCCTCCTCCTCTTCCAGGTATGAAGTGATCAGCACTCCAACAGACATTTTCATGGTGATGGAGTACGTGGGAGGAGGAGAACTGTTCGACTACATCATCAAGAACAGCAAGGTGCTGAGGATGGTGGTATTAATAATGATAATAATAATAATAATAATAATAATAATAATAATAATAATAATAATAATAATAATAATAATAATTATTATTATTATTATTATTATTATTATTATTATTAATTATTATTATTATTATTATAGTAATAAGAATAATAATGGTAATAATAATAATAAACAAGAGGATTTCCTTTAAAACTGTTAGATTACATGAGAGACCTTCTGATCCATGGTTTTATTTGGAGTGTCGTACTTCGAAATGTCTGAAAAGGAGTCTAGAAAGGATCTACATGAGGACCAAGAATGAGAATGATTTTGCTGCATGGCTGTGTCAGAAGAAACTCTACAAAAGACTGTGTAGACACAAGCGTAGAGATTACTGGAATAATAAACTCAGTGATCCAAAAAACAAAACGGCTAACATTTAGTGTATCACCATCACACAGCTGAAGGAAAGCGAGGCACGCAAGTTTTTCCAGCAGATCATCTCGGGGGTGGACTACTGCCACCGACACATGATCGTCCACCGAGACCTCAAGCCCGAAAACCTCCTCTTCGACAAGTACCACAACGTCAAGATCGCAGACTTTGGTGGGTGTAGGGTTGGCCTTGTTTGTGTGTGTGTCTTTGTTCATGTATGTGCCTTTGTTTGTGTGTGTGTCTTTGTGTATGTGGCTTTTTTTGTGTGTATGTCTTTGTTTGTGTGTGTGGCTTTGTTTGTGGGTGTGGCTTTGTTTGTGTGTGTGTGGCCTTGGGAAGATGGATGCGTGTATTTCACAACTGTTCAAAATTATGTTTTTACGTGCGAATTAGTGATAATGACGACGGCGATGATGATGATTATGGTGATGATGATGATGATGATGATGAGGATGATGATGATGATGATGATGATGATGATGATGATGATGATGATGATGATGGTGGGGCAGGCTTGTCAAACATGATGGTGGACGGGGAGTTCCTGAGGACGTCTTGTGGCTCCCCCAACTACGCTGCCCCCGAGGTCATCTCCGGAAAGTACGTCTTTTGCCCCGTCACCATCACCGTCACCTTCATCATCACTATCATCGTCTTCGTCATCACCATTATCATCATCGTCATCACCGTCACCTTCATCATCACCACCATCACCTTCATCATCATCATCGTTCTCGTCATCACCGCCATCATCATCGTCATCATCATCATTATCATTGTCACCATTGCTCAGTTCACAATATCATTTCTTTCTGCTCTCTCTTCTCTCTTCCTCCTCCTCCTCCTCCTCCTCCTCCTCCTCCTCCTCTTCCTCTTCCTCCTTCTCCTCCTCCTTTTCCTTCTCCTCCTCCTCTTCCTCCTTCTCCTTCTTCTCCTCCTCCTCCTCCTCCTCCTCCTCCTCCTTTTCTTCACAGGTTGTATGCAGGACCTGAGGTGGACGTATGGAGTTGTGGCATCATCCTCTACGCCCTTCTCTGTGGCACTGTCGGTCATTTTATTACCCTCTCTTTCCTCACCCTCTTCTCCTCCACCCTCATTATCGCCTTTTTCTTTCACCCATATTATCGCCACCTATACCTTTCACTCATTATCGCCTTTCTTTTTCTCTTATTATTATTATCAATATTCTTATTATTATTATTATCATTACTACCTCTTTTTTTCTTTCTCATCATCCCTTTTGTCTTCCACCCAATATCGCCCTCATCCCCCACATGTACCCCTCCCCATTATCGTCCATTATATTTCTTTGTTCAGTTGCCATTCGATGACGAACATGTGCCAACCCTCTTCAGGAAGATCAAAGGTGGCTGAGGGGAGATGGATGGATGGAGGGATGAAGGGATGGATGGATGGATGAAGGGATGGAGGGATGGATAGATGGAGGGATGAAGGGATGGATGGATGGAGGGGGAATGGAGGGATGGAGGGATGGATGGATGGAGGAGTGATGGAGGGATGGATGGATGGAGGAGGAATGGAGGGATAGAGGGATGGATGGATGGATTGATGGAGGAGTGATGGAGGGATGGATGGATGAGTGGGGAAAAGTTGGATGAGTGAATGTGGAAGGATAGATGGATGAATAAAACATTATTATTATTGTTTTTTTTTCATTATTATTATTATTAATGATTATTAAAAGATATTTTTGGCATTGATGTTTTAAAAAATGATGATTATGGAGTCACGTGAGGATGTAGATGCACACATACGAAGAAACGAACGAACATAAAACAAAAATGTATACAGACAAACAAACAAACAAACAAATGAACAAATAACAAACCAACAAACAAATATCAAACATACGACGAACAGCGGGTGTATTTTCGGTTCCTGAGCACATGAACAAGAAGGTGATCCGGTTGGTTCGTCACATGCTGCAGGTGGGTGGTGTGGTGGTTGTGGTGGTGTTGTGGTTGTGGTGGTGTGGTGGTTGTGGTGGTGTGGTGGTTGTGGTGGTGTGTTGGTGTGGTGGTTGTGGTGGTGGTGATATGGAGCAGGATTTCACTTGTAATAGTGGTGGTACAATGGCGATGGCTTCAGAAGTGGTAGTGGTTGGTGTGACATGGTGGTGCAGCTGTGGCGATGATGCGGTTGAGGTTGAATGACTTTCTGATTGACAGGTTGATCCGATGAAGCGTGCAACCATGAAGGACATCAGGTGAGTGTAGTGCTGGAGTGGTGGAGTGGTGGGGTGGGGGATTTTGATCCGTTAGTCGCTTGAATCACTGCTTAATTGAATGGTTTCCTAGTTAATTGCTTAATTGAATTGTTTCCTAGTTAATTGCTTAATTGAATGGTTTCCTAGTTAATGGCTTAATTGAATGGTTTCCTAGTTAATTGCTCAATTGAATGGTTTCCTAATTTCTAAATTCACTTCTTGATTAGTCCATTAATGGGCAAGCTAATTGGTTGGTCTATCAGGAACATGATTGGCTGGTTGTTTCGTTGGTTTGTTGATTGGGTGCATGATTGGTTGGTTGTATAATTAGCTCGTCAATTGATTGTTAATTGGTTGAAGGGAGAATGAGTGGTTTCTGACGGACCTGCCAGAGTACTTGTTCCCTTCAGCCGCCGACATCGATGCCTCCGTCGTCGACACCGACGCCATCCGAGAAGTGGCAGAAGTGGGTGGGTGTGTGTGTGTGTGTGTATGTATGTGTGTGTGTGTGTTTGTTTGTGAAAGCTTTGAAAAATGTACAAAAGCTACCACTAGCTTGACCTACCCACGATGCACCAACAAATAATTCACACACACTCCACAGACCCCCCTCCTCTCCCATCTACTAAAGCACCTTCACCCACACACACACACACATAAACTCTTTCCCACAAACAAGCACCCACAAACAAACAAACAAAAACCCACAAACAAGCACCCACCCCCACAGAAGTGCGGCATGAGCGAGGAAGAGGTGCACAGGGCCTTGTTGGGGGGCAACCCTCACGACCAACTGGTGATCGCCTACAACCTCATCGTCGACAACAAGCGCATCCAGGACGAGAGCGCCAAGAACGACGTGCGGGACTTCTTCCTGGCCTCCTCCTCCCCTGCCGAGTCCTTCATGATGGTCCTTCTCCTTCTCCCTCCTTCCTCCTCCCTCCTCCTTTCCCCTTCTTCCACCTTCCTCCCTCTTTCCTCCTTCCTCCTTCCTCCTTCCTCCTTCCTCCTCCCTCCTCCCTCCTTCCTCCTCCCTCCTTCCTCCTCCCTCCTCCCTCCTTCCTCCTCCCTCCTTCCTCCTTCCTCTTTCCTCCTTCCTCCTCCCTCCTTCCTCCCACTCTTCTTTTTTATTTTCTTCTTCTTTTTCTTAATCTTCATCCTATTCTTTTTTTTGTTTTTTTTTATCTTCCTCTTTTCAAAAATTAATTCACTTGTAATTTCATTCCACTTTTGACTTTTCATTCTGAAATCGTACATCCACACCGCAGAACCATCAACAAAACAAACAGCCTGAACGAGTTGGAAGTTGGTGACGATGATGACGATGATGATGATGATGATGATGATGATGATGATGATGATGATGATGATGATGATGATGATGATGATGATGATGATGATGATGATGATGATGATGATGATGATGATGATGATGATGATGATGATGATGATGATGATGATGATGATGATGATGATGATGATGACGATGACGGTGATGATGATGATGATGATGATGATGATGATGATGATGATGATGATCTCAGAGAGTCCGTTGACAGAGGTGGTAAGCAAGAAGCCACTGCATGTCAAGAAGGCCAAGTGGCATCTGGGTGAGACTCACTCATCCACCATCACTCATCCACCATCATTCATCCTTCCTCACTCATGAATGCACCCTCACCCTCACAGGCATCAGGTCACAGAGCAAGCCAGTGGACATCATGCATGAAGTCTTCAGAGCCATGAAGTCACTCAACTATGTCGGTGCCTTCTTTCTTCTTATTTATTATTAGTGTTATTATTACACTTATTTTCATTACTATTATTATTTTTATCATCATTATTATTATTATTATTATTTGTTGTTGTTATGCAGGAGTGGAAGGTGGTGAACAGCTTCCACGTCAGAGCCAGGAAAAAGAATCCTGCCAATGATAAATTCGTCAGTTCCTCTTTTCTCCTCCCATATCACAAACATCACAAACACAACAAACATCACAAACACAACAAGCATCAAAAACGAAGCAAACAGCACAAACATCGCAAACGCAAAAAATATCACAAACAGCACAAACATCACAACACAACAAACTTCAACAAAACAAACCAAAACTTCAACAACACCCCACAAACTCCAAGAATACTAATTATCTTCTTCTTTTTCCTTCTCTTTTCTTCCTCTACATCTTTATTCTCTTCCTTCGTTTTCTCTTTTCTCCTTTACCCTCTCTTCCTCCTCCTCCTTCTCTCTCTCACAGATCAAAATCAGCTTGCAGTTGTACCACGTGGACAGCAAGAACTTCCTGTTAGACTTCAAGTCCCTTGACACAGCAGACCATCCCGACGCCCTCCGCGTCAAGAGCATGACCCGGGCTTCTATGCAGCCCTCCAATGAGGACACTCTTCTTCCTGGTTAGCCACGCCTCTTCCCTTAATTGTTCACACCCTCGACTCCCATTGGCATGCCCACCTCATCTCCTATTGGCACACCCATCTATTTCCATCCACACCACACCTATTTCAATCGGTCATCCACACGTCTTTTTAACCACAATACATAGACACACACAAGAAAACAGCCTTCCAACTGCGAGCACACACACACACACACACACACACACACACGCACACACACACACACGCGCGCGCACACACACACACGCGCACACACACACACACACACAGACATCGACACAGCTCACCTTGGGGACTCGGCAGAGAGCACAAGTTGCCAGGATCACCAGATCCTCGAGTTCTTTGAGATGTGCTGTGCCCTCATCTGCACCCTCGCCAAGAACTGAACACCTCTTCATCTTCATCTTCTTCATCACCATCCTATCTTCATCTTCATCTTCTTCATCATCATCCTATTTTCATCTTCATCTTCTTCATCATCCTATTTTCATCTTCATCTTCTTCATCACCATCCTATCTTCATCTTCATCTTCTTCTTCATCACCATCCTTTTTTCATCTTCTTCGTTATCATTCTCCTCTTCCTCTTCATTCCTATCCTCTCCTATCTCCATCCTCCTCATCACCACCCTTCCTTTTTTTCTTTCTAATCTTCCACCACAATCATCGTTTTTTCCATTTCGTTTCAATGCTTTGACGAGCAATGCACACCAGTTATTGCACATTTAATAAACCACTCGCCAGATGCCGCTTCCACAAATTCCAAAAAGTTGTCATCTACTACTGCTTACGATCGCAAGTGCGCGATGACACTTAAATCTGTTTTTTAATTTACAGCGCCTTTCACGAAGCCACGCCTCAAAGGTACTCTCAGAGAAACGTTTGTAGCCGCTGCTGGGTCATTGAATGGCTGAGCCACGTAGTGCGCCTTCTACTTCGGGTTCTGCTTCTTTAAACTCAAACCTGAGGTGGCCTCAAGCCTTTCCTTCACGCTTCACAAGCCGTCTCGCCACCAATGAGGCTGCAGGCGACGAAGGTTTCGAGACACCACGTGACAGCAGACGTTACACTTAATTAATTATACTTGAGGGGGTTGTTAGACTTGATTGAACTCGTGCGTGCCAAGCAATCTGCCTGATTGCTTGCATAAGAACATATAAAAGAAAAAGAAAACAAATGTGAATCTAGAAACTATCAAGAACAATAATAATAACAATAATAATAATAATAATAATAATAATAATAACAATAATAATAATAATAATAATAATAAAGCTAAGTTGTGGGATGCTTACGCAAACAAGAGGCTCTAAAAGATGGGTGGTTGCTTTTGTGTCTTTGTGGTTGCTCGTATGGTTGTTTGTATGCTTGTATGGTTGTTTGTATGCTTGTATGGTTGTGTGTATGCTTGTATGGTTGTTTGTATGTTTATAAAGTTGTTTGTATGCTTGTATGTATGGTTTTATGGTTGCTTGTATTTTAGTGCGAGTACTTGTATGGTTGGTTGTATTGCTGAGCGAGTGTGATAGTGTCTGGTTAAATTTTGGGTGAATTGGTTGGTCGGGTTGAATGACCACTTGATGGGTTGATGATGATGATGATGATGATGATGGTGATGATGATGACGATGATGATGATCATGATGATGATGGTGACGATCATGATGATGATGGTGGTGGGTTGGTTGGTTGTATAATAGTGTACAAGACCACAATAGTGGTGGTGAATGTCTTAAGCATCACAGGGTGGTGGGTGAATGTGGCGAAAGTGGCGAAAGGTATCGAGAAAGTTGACTTAGCAAATAAGAATTTATCGACTGTAGCGCATCATTGGAACAGCGGATAAGTGGATAATCTTCACAATTGTTGTTGTTTTTCTGCAACATGTTGCAACAGCAACATCTCAAAACGTGATATTTGATCGACAACATGTTGCAAGAAAGACGACATCACAACAAGTGGTGTTGTCTGAAAGCCTTGTACAACTCCGTCAAGAGGCAGCAGTGCCACCTTGCTTCCGGCTCCATCAGATCCAGGCACACCTCCACGTGGTCACAGCCCCTCAAGACGCTCAGATGTGCTCCTCCAGACTGCCTGGCGGCCAGGGCGGTGGCGAAGGAGGCGCTGGAAGCCAGTGGAACTATTTCGTCGTTGTCGCCGTGTATGAGCCAAAAGGGAGGAAGTCTGTGGGTGGGTGTTTGTATGGGTGGATTGTTAGGGTGGGTGTTTGTATGGGTGTTTGTATGGGTGGATTGTGAGGGTGGGTGTTTGTATGGATGGGTGTTTGTATGGGTGGATTGTGAGGGTGGGTGTTTGTATGGGTGGATTGTGAGGGTGGGTGTTTGTATGGGTGGATTGTGAGGGTGGGTGTTTGTATGGGTGGATTGTGAGGGTGGGTGTTTGTATGGGTGGATTGTGAGGGTGGGTTTTTGTATGGGTGGATTGTGAGGGTGGGTTTTTGTATGGGTGGATTGTGAGGGTGGGTGTTTGTATGGGTGGATTGTGAGGGTGGGTGTTTGTATGGGTGGATTGTGAGGGTGGGTTTTTGTATGGGTGGATTGTGAGGGTGGGTGTTTGTATGGGTGGGTATGGGAGTGGTTGTGTGGGGTGGTTATGTGTGTATTGAAACAATAACGAAAACAACAAGAGAACGGCGTTAGTTGATAGAATACAGAAGAAAGTGGGTGTTGGTGCATGGATGGGGGCTATCATGATGGGCAAGGGTGGGTACCGGTGCGAAGAGGGGAGGTGTTTGAGGGCGAGGGTGGGCGAGAAGGAGTGGAAGTGGTGTTGGCCATACATGGCCCTGCTCATGTGGGAGGTGTGTTCCTTCGCCTGCGTCTGCTGGTGTCTGTAATGCTCTGCTATGTCGTACACGCCCGCCAGCCCTGTCCGTGTGTGTGTGTGTCCATGCGTGTTTGTGTGTATGTGTATTCATCTTTCCTC
Source organism: Branchellion lobata (assembly GCA_947562095.1). Taxonomy (NCBI): domain Eukaryota; kingdom Metazoa; phylum Annelida; class Clitellata; order Hirudinida; family Piscicolidae; genus Branchellion; species Branchellion lobata. The sequence continues at coordinate 270,112 of OX387254.1, forward strand.
ATTCATCCACCATCACTCATTCACAATACAATACAATACGATACAAATGCAAATGTCATTATAGGGCATTAACCCTATAGAGTTTTGAGGCCACTCAAAATGTATTATTATCTTTATAATTATAGTGAAAAAGTGAAAAAATAATAAAATAAATAAATAAAATCCTTTGTAAAAAGCAAGTACATTACATTATTATTATTATTATTATTATTATTATTATTATTATTATTATTATTATTATTATTATTATTATGAGAGAAAAGATTCATTGAACAGGTAGGTCCTCAGAGACCGACCAAATGATTTTGTTGAGCTTGAAGATTTTAAGCTGTTAAGCAGCTTGTTCCACAACTTAGATCCGCTGACGCTGAACCTTCTTAATCCTAATGATTTGAGCTTGTTGGGAACAAGGTCCTCTGACTTAGTCGATCCCAAGGTCTCTATCCATAGAGATTCCCAAGTTCCTCACAGATTTTAATGAAAGGATGTTGCTTTCTAATACACGAACAAGACAGCTCGGAATATGTTTCAGATTCTGAGAAGAGAACCAGATCCTCTCAGTCTTCTCACTGTTGAGCTTGGGGCAATTGGCTCCTATCCAAGCTGCGATTTCATTCACACACTCAAACACTCATCTGCAGTTCTTCTGCGCCATCATTATCCGTCTCGAAAAAAGACGGTCTGAGGCAATCATTTTGAAAAAAAAATGGAAAAAAACTTGGAAAAAATTGAAACAAAAAATTGAACGGAACGAAATAATTATTTTCAATGATTCCAGGCTAAAAACTGCTTTAACTAACAAAATAAAAAAGGTTGCCTCGCAAGATGGCAGCACAAGCACACGCACCAATGACGAGTTTGATGGCTTGCAGGGGACGGCAGGCGTCTGATTCGTCGGCTGGCCACCGCGACACCATCACAAATGAGCCGTCCCTGTTGTCCTGGACACATTTAATGCCCTCCTCTTCCTCTTCCTCCTCCTCCTCCTCCTCCTCCTCCTCCTCCTCCTCCTCCTCCTTTTTTTCTTCTTCCTCCCTTCCCTCTTCCACCTCCTTTTCCCCTTTGACTTTCTCTTTTTTCACCTCACTCCCTTTTGTTTCCACTTCACCTTCACCATCTTTTGCAACTTCAGCTTCCTTGTTCTTGTCCTTTTCTTTTTCTGCCTCTATCGACTCATTTTCCTCATTTTTTTTCATTTCCTCACTCCCCTCCCCTTCTTCCCCCTCCTTATTCCCCTCTTTCCCAACCCTTTTATTCTTATTTTTTCGTCTTACCAATTTAGACGTTTTCTTCTTTTCCACCCTCCCACCCCCTCTCTGGGTGATGGTGGGGTGGTGTTCAGGGGATCGGTCTGTGAAGTAGGAGTCGAGAAAACCATTTGAGCTGCTCAGGTAACTCACTTCCAAGGGGGCTTCTGTTGCAAATATTGAGGATGTGCATTACACACGCACGCACGCACACACACACACACACACACACACACACACACACACACACACACACACACACACACAAACACACACACACCTGCCAACACAGTGGGGGTTTGTAGGCTGGCAGACTGGCTGGAGAAGTGTTTGATGGCCAGTTCAATGGTTGCCATAGAGACCAGGTGAGCTCCTGCTGAGTGGCCAATCAACACCACCTTCGTCTGCTCTCCCACAAAAGTTGAGATGTTGAGATGACGAAAATTACTCACACGCACAAAAAAAAAAAACACACACACACACACACACACACACACACACACACACACACACACACACACACACACACACACACAAACACACACACACAAACAAACACACACACAACACACACACAAACACACCCACAAAGAAGGACACACACACACACATGCACACACTTACCGGATCACCTCCATACATCGAGGCATGTTCTTGACTCCATGTTATGACGTCAATCACATCCTGCTCCATGTCATCCACAAAACCCTGCAACAACCACAGTGCACTGCTACTACTACTACTACTACTACTACTACTACTACTACTACTACTACTACTACTACTACTACTACTACTACTACTACTACTACTACTACTACTACTACCACCACCACCACACCACCACCACCACCACCACCACACCACCACTACCACCACCATCACCACCACACCACCACCACCACCACCACCACTACCACCACTACCTTGGGGTAGATGGAGTAAGAAGGGCAGATGACGAGGACTTGCAGCTGTTTAGCAAGCAAGCAGCAGAGCAGCGAGTACATGCTTTTGTCACCCCAACTCCATGTCCCCCCATGCACAAACACCACTACCACCACCTGCAAACAACACGTGTTTGAGATATTATTGATTATTTTGAGCCCTTCTGAAGCAACCTAGTTTGCAAACTTGGTGCTATAACAAATTGTACATTCATTCATTTATTCATTTAAAATTTATCTATTTAATTTAATTTTCAATTTTTGTTTTTATTTTTGAATTTAATCCTTTCAATTCAATTTTCTTATTCCTTATTAATCTTCACATTCATTGACCTTTCTTAACTAATTCTTCATTTTGTACACCAGCATACTCTGATGTCCCATTTCAAACATTCTCAACACCGACACCACCATTTACACCTCACTTATTCCACACGTTTTACCTGGTGTTGGATTGTTGGCGGCGGCTTGTAGAGATCAAGTGTGTTTTGGTTGCGGCCATACTCTATGTCCTGCGGAGAGGAATGAGTACATTGACATTGAGAGTTAATGCTCGAGTCTGGAACTGCCTGGAAGCACCTTGAGAACTTGTTCAGATGACAATTCTTTGTAGTGCCTCCTCCAGCGCAGGAATAAGCCGGCGTAACGAATTATTTTCAAGTCTCGCAAGAGACTCTGGGTGAAAGCGAAAACTCGAATCGGGTGCAGGCTTTTGATCACACTCTCCACTGAGCGTTTCGGCTTGCCATACAGTATTTCAGCCATAAAGGCGAGTGTGTATGGAATGACAAGTGCAGAAGAAGTGACCGCGAGCACCAATCTAAAAAAACTTGGAAACATTTTTGCGTTTTTTAAATGAGTTCTAAAAACTATAAATACAAAAAAAGTCGGTTTTAATGGAATTTTCGACCGAGCATATCCTCATACGGGTTGGAAAAGACTAAACAAGAACTAAAATAACTTGTTGGCTAGAATTTGTGATAAATAATTTTAAAAACCAAAGAACATTTTTATAATGCTCTTAAAAATGTATGTTGTGAGGTTGTTTAAACAATAGTTAACACAAGTATAAAAGTCATATAAATATTTTTTTATTTTATAAATTTGACTTTGTTTTTTCACTGCTTAGGTAACTACCTCAAGCACATGACCGGTGTGGCGATGGAGTCTAATAATGATGTTATTCTCGGTACTATGATTATTTCTGAAGATGGTGCTATCACCAATGTAAGAAAACGATTTTTTTTCAATTTCTGTTTTCACTTTACTGGGATATCAAATATCTTTTAATCTAATCTATTCAAGACATTTGTAACGCGTCCTTTAGCATTATGTTCAAAAGCGCTCCAATCAAAACGGTTTTACTCGCTGTGGGCTAATAAAGAACTAGACACTCAGACGACATCAGTACTTTAATTGAGTTGCCGTTCTTAGAACTCAAACCTAGGATAACCCAATCACACTTCACAGCGGAACTGGCTTATCACTATGTCGCAAGCGCAGAGGTGTTGAACAAAAACCACAAGGTTACGAATGGACAGTGTAAAATAAGGATCAAATTGACAATAAACCATGGAAACAAACTGATAAAACCTCAAAAGTTTAGAATATGAGTAAGTTAAATCAAGTAAATACGGAGGAGTATAAAATAGTGTACAATCATATTAAATAAATTTTGAAAAAAATTTCATGTTACAAAGAAAATAAAGTGAAACAAAAAAACGATGAAAAATTAACCAAAACTGCAATGTCATGATAAATTGAAGTGTAGATTAGAAGCAAAATTTAAACAGGATGTCATTTCAATAGTTACTATTCATTCAGAAGCGAATTGTGTTCGTGCTTTACATAATCAATATTCCAATACTCGTTTAATATTTATGTCAAATTGAAAAAAGTTGTTACAAATATTTTGAGTGGTTTTTCATTTATTGATAACTGCTTGATAACATTTTATATATCATCTTATTTAATCTAACCCAATCAAAGTTTTTGTCAAGCATCTTTTAGTGTCTTGTTCAAAGGCTGACCTCATCATGACAGTCAACAGGAGAGTTGAGCAATGATGAAGAGTTGGCATCTCACTTCTTCAAGCTGCTCAAGCATGCAGTCGCTCTGCAAGCCTCAGATCCTCTCCTCAAGCAACAGCCCTTCAACAAACTTTCAGGTTTACACCACTTGAAGCTCTCTACTCTAATCTTACTGGCTCTAATCTAATCTCACCTGCTCTAATCTAATCTTACCTGCTCTAATCTAATCTCACCTGCTCTAATCTAATTTCATCTTCTCTAATCTAATCTCATCTTCTCTAATATATTTCAATAATATAATAGGATCTAGGAATATGACCTTGCTTCTTTTAGTATGCTTAAATCATTTGTATTTCACTGCTCACTAACCTGAGTCACATCTTGCAACACCATGAAGCAATCAATTTTGTTTTAGAGGAATTCAACCACAGGCATTATTTCCATTCGTACACACACACACACACACACACACACACACACACACACACACACACACACACACACACACACACACACACACACACACACACACACACACACCTACACACACACACAGTATACTGGGATCAGTTTGTGTATGCGCTGACAGCATCCAACAGGAAGATGCACGTGATTAAAAGAGTGAAAGAGGCTGGGGTGGTGTGAATAATAATAATAATAATAATAATAATAATAATAATAATAATAATAATAATAATAATAAAAGGTAGGGATGGTGTGAAGATGTCATTTGAATGCTGACTTCTTGAAGTGCTCTTGTGGAGACTGTTCTTGTTTTGAGTTTCACCTCACCTTCTCCATTTCATTTTCTCTTTAAAAGCTCCTAACAAATTACTTTCAACTGTCATTTAAAGAATTTTCAATTTTTTTGTAAAAAAATCAAAATTTGTTTTTTTACAAATGATGATGATGATTATTATTATTATTATTATTATTATTATTAATATATACGTCTTATTATTATCATTATTTTTATTTAATATTATTATTTAAAAGCAAGAGGCAGAAACGGTGTAATGTGACTTCTGGGCTTGGGGGGAGTGAGTGAGGGTGGTTGAGACTGCAGACGCAGGGCTCACAGTGTAGAAGAGAACGGATTAACTTATTTTACAATATTTTTTTTATTTTGAAATAAATTCACAAAAATCTTCAAGTTCCAAAAAAGTGTAATAAGTTTTCAAAATCTTTCGATCTTTCTGTTCAGGCATGTGTAGAGTGTTCAGCATATAGAGTTTTTATCGCTTTATAAACGCCTGACGGCTGGATGGAGTAGTGGACGAGTTGAAAAATTCAATAAAAGAGGTTTTTTGTACTTATTATTTTAATTATTATCATTTAATCTGATTTAAGCTATAAAGTACGGTCAGTAGGCGGGATGGAGTTGTTGTTGTTGCTGTTGAAAGTGTTGTTTGTGACGACAATTTGCTTAAAAACAACTGCTTACAGCATCAGAAACTTTGACAATTTCAAACCACAATACGGCGAGAGGAAGCATGAGAAGGGTGGAGGAAGAGAAAGTGGTGTGATGAAGGGTAGTGTGGAAGGAAGTGGTGTGAGGAAGGGAAGTGATGTGAGGAAGGGAAGTGGTGTGAGGAAGGGTAGTGTGGAGGGAAGGGAGGAAGTTGACAGTTTTCGAAGGTTTCCAGCCGTTTTGAAGGAAATTCCAGTACAAACCAAACTCTTGAAAGCAATCAAGGAAGGCTACAGAGGACCGAGGGATAGACCGCACCGTCGTCAGACCTTCAAACACCCTCCTGCAAAAAACTCTTCATCCCACCAAGGCCTCTTCTCCCTCTACCAGCCCACTCATCTTTTGATCCCTTACAACTCCCTCCCCATGTATCAGCCACCATCACAACAACCCTCAAACTTATCCAACCGGCTTCCCAGCAGAAGAGCTTCTTCTCCACTCAACAACAAGCTTCATCTTTCTCCTTCTTCTCTTCTTCTTCCTCATCCGTCTCTACATTCTTCTTTTCGTCTTCCTCCTCTTCCTTCTCTTTCTCCTCTTCCTCCTCTTCCTCCTCTCCCTCCTCTTCCTCCTCTTCCTCCTCTTCCTCCTCTCTTTCTTCTTCCTTCAAACACCAACTTTCCATCCCACCACCAGCAGCAACGACTTTTCCACGCAATCCCCGTCTACCTCAGTCTTCCCACCAACTTCTCCCACCTTCCGCCTCTCCACTTCTTTCCCCCACACACCCCTCCCTTCCTCCCCTTTTCTCACTACCATCCCCCTAACACACCTCATCTTCCCTCACTCCCCCACCACCACTCCAGCCCCTCTTCATCCCACACACGTCATAGTACCTTCAATTTCAAGCATCCCTCCAAAAAAACCTCAAAAACCAATCCCTCCCTTCTCCCACACAACAACCATCTTCCCTCTACTAACCCTCCCAACCACCACTTTTCTAACACCTTCCACTCTCCCTTGAATGAGCGTTTTGCTACTACTACTACTACTACTACTACTACTACTACTACTACTACTACTACTACTACTACTACTACTACTACTACTACTACTACTACTACTACTACTACTACTACTACTACTACTACTACTACTACTACTACTACTACTACTACTACTACTACTACTACTACTACTACTACTACTACTACTACTACTACTACTACTACTACTACTACTACTACTACTACTACTACTACTACTACTACTACTACTACTACTACTACTACTACTACTACTACTACTACTACTACTACTACTAATACTACTACTACTACTACTACTACTACTACTACTACTACTACTACTACTACTACTACTACTACTACTACTACTACTACTACTACTACTACTACTACTACTACTACTACTACTACTACTAATACTGTTGTTGTTTTTGAAGATGGTGCTACAGAGGGTGATGGTGCTACAGAGGGTGATGGTGCTACAGAGGGTGATGGTGTGAAGATAGGAAAGGAGGAAGATGAAGGGGAAATGTTAAGAAAGAAGAAGGATGGAGGGATAGGTGAGAGGGAAAATGATGGGAAGATAGAAAAGGGTTTGGATGAGATAAAAAGAGGAATGAAGAAGAGTGGGTGGGCGAGAAACTTGGAGACCTCTCAGGAGAGGGACTCGTTTGAGTTCAAGGCATCCGCCAGACGAGAAACTCGTTTGAAGGAGGAAGGGGTGGAGGGGGGAGGAAGTGTGGGAAGGGTGAAGTGGGAGGAAGGTGTGGAAGGAATGGAGAAGGAAAAAGGTGTGGAGGAGATGAAGTGGAAAAATGATGTGGAAAGAGGGGAAAGAGGGGTTGTAGAGGGAGAGAAAGGAATGGAGAGAGATGGGACGGAAATGCATTCCAGGGATGTTTTCAACAACAAAAACAACATTTCTAACAACAAAAACAACATTTCTGACAACAAAAGCAACATTTCTGACAACAAAAACAACATTTATGACAACAAAAACAACATTTATGACAACAAAAACAACATTTATGACAACAACAACAACATTTATGACAACAACAACCACAACTATGGTATCCTCAAAAGTAACAAGTACCACCAAAACAAGAGCTTTGAACTGAAGACACCAACGAAGGAAGCAAAAAGCATTGAAAGCTTAACAAAAAAAAAGAAAAAAAAGTTGAGAAGGAAGTTTGCAAGAGGAAGAGGAAAAAGAAGAAGAAGAGGAGAAGAAAAAAAAGATAAAAAGAAAGGAGGAAGAGGAGGAGGAGGAGGAGGAGGAGGAGGAGGAGGAGGAGGAGGAGGAGGAGGAGGAGGAGGAGGAGGAGGAGGAGGAGGAGGAGGAGGAGGAGGAGGAGGAGGAGGAGGAGGAGGAGGAGGAGGAGGAGGAGGAGGAGGAAGAGATGGCAACGAGTCGTTAGGAACATCTGTAGAACTTGTGGTTACAATTGGGGAGAGGGAATCTGAGATGGGGGGATGGGAGGTTGGTGGAAAGAGGAAAATAAAAAAAGGTGGTTGGGGAAAAAGAAGAAATAATGGTGGAGGAAAAGATGGTGAAAGGTTGATAGAAGAGTGTGGTGGGCTGGTTGTTCCGCTGCGAACAGAGGCTAACCTTTTGAGTGAGACGATGAATGGTGAAGTGGAGGAGGAGGATGTGGTGATGGAGGAGGATGGATTGAAGAAAGATGGAGTGAAGGAGGAGGATGGATTGAAGAAAAATGGAGTGAAGGAGGAGGATGGATTGAAGCTATTGAGAGACAACCTCATGAATACAAGTGGAAAAAACAACAAAATCAAAATTGGAAATAAAAAATCGAAAAAGGTGAAGCGGGAAAAGAAAAAAGATAAAGAAAAGAGAAAAGATAGAGGGAAGAAAGAGGATGGGGGAGGAAGAGAAGATGGAGGGAGAAGGAAGAATGGAAACAAAAAGAAGGGGGTGGTTGAAAGCTTGAACAAACTGCGACTCCAAGCTTCAAAAAACCACCAAAGAAAACTCACCCCCACCCTCAAACCCTCCTCCAACTCCATCACCACCAAACCCTCCTCCAACTCCACCACCCTCAAACCCTTCTCCAACTCCACCACCCTCAAACCCTCCTCCAACTCCACCACCACCAAACCTTCCTCTAACTCCACCACCACCAAACCCTCTCTCAAGTCCATCCTCCAAGCTGCCTCTGAACCCATCATCATCCGAATCCCCACCAAGCTCTCCATCAAGCCCCACACCACCACCACACTCTTCGAGCCTTCCATAGGCACCATAGCAACGTTCAAACATTTCAAATTTGAAACTTCATCATCATCACCTGCCACTACAACAACCAACAAAGCCACAACCACCACAGCTACTACAGCAACCACCACAGCCACCACAGCTACCACAGCAACCACCACAGCCACCACAGCAACCACCACAGCTACCACAACTACCACAGCAACAACCACAACCCCCACAGCAACAAGGCCATTCCCTACAACAGCCACTAAAATCTCTAGAAGCGACACAGCAGCCACCACAGCCACCAACTGCTCCAGCCTGACAGCCCCTTGTTGTGGCCACAAAAACAATTCTTGCAGCGCCTCTTTCGAAGCCACCACTTGCTTCTGTGACGAAGCTTGCGTGTCGCTAGGCGACTGTTGCTATGACTACCATCACGTGTGCACACGTTAGTTGCTTGGTGCTGGGTATTTTTTTAAAAGTAAATCTAATGATGATAATAATCAGCACTTGACTTTTTCACGGAAGAATTAAAATGAAGTTGGAGGGATGGAAGCTTGAACTTAATTGAGGTAAATAAGTAATTTGGAGGAAGAAGTGGTGATGGTGGATGAGGGGAGTGGTGGATGGTGGGGTGGTGATGGTGGATGAGGGGAGTGGTGGATGGTGGGGTGGTGATGGTGGATGAGGGGAGTGGTGATGGTGGAGGGAGAGCACTAGTAGGAAGTTTAATGATTTAGTGGTGGATGGTGGACAGTGGAGTGGTGGATGGTGGAGTGGTGGATGGTGGAGTGTTGGATGGTGGAGTGTTGGATGGTGGAGTGATGGATGGTGGATGGTGGAGTGATGGAGTGATGAATGGTGGATAGGTGGATGGTGGAGTGATGAATGGTGGATGGCGGAGTGGTGGATGGTTGAGTGGTGGAGTGGTGGATGGTAGAGTGGTGGATGGTTGAGTGGTGGACGGTGGAAAGATAAGGTAGTGTACGTGATGGAGATAAGGAGTGATGTTTCATATCAAAGTTGTATGGTGTTCAAGATAATGAGGTTTTGCGGAGATTTTCAGAAAAAGTTCAACATAGTGGAGGTCAACGGAAATTAGAAAAATTTAAAAAAAGATTTATAAAAGTTATTATAAAAAAGAAGATGATAAAAACATAAAAAATGAAACATAACGGAGAAATTGAAGTTATTATCTTCATGAACAAAAAAAATAATAAGGCTTTTTATTCTAATTTGTAAAGCGCCATAGCAAGAGGGCGATAAAGCGCCATAGCAAGTGGGCGATAAAGCGCCATAACAAGAGGGCGATGAATGTTGTTGTGGGTTAGTGGGTCAGTGTTGAGACAGAAGAAAGTGGTGGTGATGGTGATGATGATGATGATGATGATGATGATGATGATGATGATGATGATGATGATGATGGTGATGATGGTGATGATGATGATGATGATGATGATGATGATGATGATGGTGATGATGATGATGGTGGTGATGATGATGATGATGATGATGATGATGATGATGATGATGATGATGATGATGATGATGGTGGTGATGATGATGATGGTGATGATGATGGTGGTGATGATGATGATGATGATGATGATGATGGTGATGATGATGGTGGTGGTGGTGATGAGGATGATGATGATGATGATGATGGTGGTGATGATGATGATGTTGATGATGATGGTGGTGATGATGATAGTGGTGATGATGGTGGTGGTGGTGATGGTGATGATGATGGTGGTGATGATGATGGTGGTGGTGATGATGATGGTGGTGATGATGTTTTTTCTCAATTCTAATCATAATAACTATTATTTTTCGGAAAATGGAAATAAGTATATAAATATTGATAATATAATTGTCATTATTATTTTTATTCATAATATTCAAAAATGTTTAAAAGTGAACTTTGAACAACCATGACAGCGGAGGACTGTGAGGTGGGGCAGTGGAGTGAGTGGTCCGCATGCAGTGTCCAATGCGGTAAAAGTGAATTTAATTAGATGAAAAGTGAACTTATGTCGTTGTAAACCCGTGGCAGGAGCTACACCACTTTACTTTCATTTTCAGTTTTTCCACCAACCTTCATCCATCCGTCCATCCCATCCTCCATCCATCCCATCCTCCATCTATCCCATCCTTCATCCATCCCATCCTCAATCTATCCATGTGTTTTGTATTATTTTTTCATTAATATTCTTAAATTATTAGTACCAAGAATATTATTATTATTTTTATTATTATTATTATTTTATTACTATGATTACTTGTTCTCGTTAGTCTCATCATCACCCATCTCCCACAGGCAGGGGGGAGAGGAGGAGGGAGAGGAGGGTGGTGAGGGAGAAGAGGAATAATGGAGAAGGGTGTCCAGGGGTGGTGGAGGTGGCAGTGTGTGGGGGTGGTGTGCAAGAGAGGCAGGAGCACTGAGAAAGAACATTTGCTGAAGGGTGAGTAGATGATTGGAAGAGATGATGGATGGATGGATGGATGGATGGATGGATGGATGGATGGATGGATGGATGACTGGATGGATGGATGACTGGATGGATGGATGATGAAAGGATGGATGAGTGAATGAAAGGATAGATGGATGGATGGAAGGAACAGAAGCAAAAGAACAAAGAAACCTGAAAGAGGATGGATGAAAATGAAGAAAGATGGAAAGAAAGAAGAAAAATGAATAAAAAATATATAATTCAGAATGATTAACAGAAAGATTGACAAATGACCAGTGATAACAATACAATACAATACAATACAAAACAAATATTATTATAGTGGCATTAACCCCGTAGAGTTTCGAGGCCACATTCGAAATAACCTGTATTTTTTTAATAGTTTTTCAATGGTGTTCTTCTCATAACAATTATGAGGAAGCTTTCGAAGAGAATGAAAGAAGACACAGAGAAGAATGAGAGAATGACATCCACTCGACAGAGACTGGAAGCATTCTGTCGTACCACTGGGAGCCACACCGCCACAGCCACCACTACCACCCCCTCAAAGGCCTCCGCAAAAATGTCTTCCAGCACAACTACCCTTCCATGGTACACCATCTCCAACGACCAAGGTTCGGTGGAGAGTTGATTGGCTGATGAATAATTAATACATTAATAAACGAACTACTCCCAAGCCCCCATACCTCAACACAACCACCCATAAACTCCCCACCCAACCACCATCCCAACCCCTCCAACTACTACAACACCCCTCCAACCCCAACATCCTCCACAAATCCCCAACCCTTCAAACTCACTTATCCTGCTACAGCTTTTGCGTGACCTTCGAGGTGGTTGAGATGAAGGGTGTTTGTGATTCGAAGCAAGCAGGTTTTGAGGAGGGGGATGAGGTGTGTGTAGAGTGTCAGGCTGTGGCGATGGGGGAAGAGTGGGGGTGTGTGGGCGTGGGGAGGGAGGGAGTGGAGTCGAGATGGAAGGTGTTTGGAACTCACAACTGCCACGGGAAATGGCGCCAAAAAGGACAGGCGAAGAAGTGTGCTTGTGCAAAGGCTTTCATTTTCGTGTGACGTGAGGGGTTCGACATGATTGTGAACTGCATCCCTCAGTGTTCACTTGATTCAAATCAAACTTATTCTGAACTTTCAAGGTTTTATCAGTTTGTTTTTATTGTTTATGACCACTTTTGTCCTTATTTACAATGACAATTCGTAATCTTATGGTTTTTTTGTTCAACACCTCTGCGCCTGCGGCATAATGATTGGTCTGTAACGCTGTAAAGTGTGATCGGGTGAGCCCAGGTCTGAGTTCTGAAAGCGGTAGTTTAATTAGAGTACAGATGCCGTCCTCTAGTAGCCCACAGCGAGTAAAACCTTTTCCATGGAACATAGCGCTAAAGGCACGTTACAAATGTCTTGATTAGATTGGATGCAGAACTAATGTATACAAAGTGAATGAGTGAGCTTTTGAGGGCCTTGAAAGAGTGATCATGGAGGAGTTGCCTAGGGCTTGAATGCAGTGCTTGTGGGCCATGAGGTGTCAACCAGGTCATTCCTCATGAAACTGTACAACCTGAATTACCGACTGAAAGCCATTGAGACCAGGTAGAATGATGAGTGAAGTTGGAACATTCCAATAAAAGTTGGATCCACATAAATTAAACCATTGTAACAATGAAAAATAACAATTTACAGAATGTAAACAACAACAACAACAACTTCATCAACGTCAGTCTAATAGAAGTAAATTGACACTAGTGAGAACTTAATTGACCCTCCCAATTCTCAGTGAATTGATTAACTAAGTAATTGAGTGAAACCATTGAAAATGCTGGCATTGGATGAGAGACAACAAAGCTGCATTGTACTGTGACAATGTCGTATAAGGTAGGAGGAAAAGAAAAGAAAAGAAAAGATAATGAATAATAACCAATCTAATTTGTGAAGCGCCATGGAAACAAAAAAATAAGATGAAAAAATAAGCAAAAAAAGGCAGAAAGAGGCGGGAAAGAAAGAGAGTGAGAAAAATGAGAGAGATGAGAAAGGGAAGGAAGGAGGAACCTGAGAGAGAGAAAAGAAAAGAAAAAAAAAAAAGGAAAAAAGAAAGAGGAAAAAGAAAAAGAAGAAAAAAATTAAATGAAAGAAAAAAAAAAGAAAAAAAAAGAGAAAAGGAGAAGAGTTATTGGAGGACCATTCTGAAGGTGAGGTTGATTCTTGCCTTTCTATCGTGGTACTCTCTTGGTACCCTGTGCTGTGTGTGTGTGTGTGTGTGTGTGTGTGTGTGTGTGTGTGTGTGTGTGTGTGTGTGTGTGTGTGTGTGCGTGCGCACGTACGTGTTTGTGCAAAATAAATCAACCTCAAAAATCTTGAAAACACCAAAAGCTTCAACTATACCAACCAATCAACAATCAAAACTCACTCAAACTCCACCCCTCACCTGCCAGTCAAGTTGCGAAGCTCCTTCCATAAGGAGGAGGGAACCGGCATAGAGGGGTATCTTGAGGTACTCTGGGAAGTCCTCGTACTGAAGCTCTTTAAGCTCCTTGGCAGGAAGCTGTAGAGGAGGGCGTGGTTGTGTGGGGTGGACTCTGTGTCTTATCAGTTGCTGCGGTCCAATTTCCGCTACCAAAGAACCAGAACAAACGCCAAAAATAGAAACTCAAAACCACCACACAAAAACTCCATAAACCGCCACACAAGGCACCACAAACCACCACACAAGAGCCTCACACAAGGCACCACAAACCACCACACAAGAGCCTCACACAAGGCACCACAAACCACCACACAAGAGCCTCACACAAAGGCACCACAAACCACCATACAAGAGCCTCACACAAGGCACCACAAACCACCACACAAGAGCCTCACACAAGGCACCACAAACCACCACACAAGAGCCTCACACAAGGCACCACAAACCACCACACAAGAGCCTCACACAAGGCACCACAAACCACCACACAAGAGCCTCACACAAAGGCACCCCACGAACACTCACTCCGGGGGGCTTCCTTCTCAGTTCAAAATTCCTTTGGTCTCCGAAGGACAACGAGGCAATGCAAGGGTGGGTGCCAAACAAGCTCTCGTCGTCACTATGCCACGCCACACTGTCGTGTCCGTCCCTGTGTGTGTGTGTGTGTGTGTGTGTGTGTGTGTGTGTGTGTGTGTGTGTGTGTGTGTGTGTGTGTGTGTGTGTGTGTGTGTGGACTTTTTGTGCGTGAGAGACCTGTAGAGGTTAGCAAAGACAGAATTGAAGACCTTCCCCGTCTCCTCCTCCACCAGTTGCCTTAGCGTCGTCAACACTGGAACCCACTACATGGAGATTCATCCATCTACCATGCATTCCTCATCCATCTACCCTGCATTCCTCATCCATCTATCATGCATTCCTCATCCATCTACCCTGCATTCCTCATCCATCTACCCTGCATTCCTCATCCATCTACCCTGCCTTCCTCATCCATCTGCCCTGCATTCCTCATCCATCTATCATGCATTCCTCATCCATCTACCCTGCATTCCTCATCCATCTACCCTGCATTCCTCATCCATCTATCATGCATTCCTCATCCATCTACCCTGCATTCCTCATCCATCTACCCTGCATTCCTCATCCATCTACCCAGCATTCCCCATCCATCTACCCTGCATTCCTCATCCATCTACCATGCATTCCTCATCCATCTACCCTGCATTCCTCATCCATCTATCATGCATTCCTCATCCATCTACCCTGCATTCCTCATCCATCTACCCTGCATTCCTCATCCATCTACCCTGCATTCCTCATCCATCTACCCTGCATTCCTCATCCATCTACCCTGCATTCCTCATCCATCTACCCTGCATTCCTCATCCATCTACCCTGCATTCCCCATCCATCTACCCTGCATTCCCCATCCATCTACCCTGCATTCCTCATCCATCTACCCGGCATTCCCCATCCATCTACCCTGCATTCCCCATCCATTCTTTATCCATTCCTCATCCATTCATCCCTCATTCATCATGCATTCATCACTCATTCATCATGCATCTATCCTACCCTTAATATTCAACCAATTAGGGTTTTACATTCAATGAGCCACAGTGAACTACTAAGGCTGAACTTTGTTATAAACACCACAAATTAACATCAGCTTTTGAGTGGGTCACTCCAGCGTAGTGGTAGTCGCAGTCAGCCACCCAAGCAGTCAGCCTAGGTTGCACATGCTCATATGCTGACATCTGCTTCCAGTTAAGTCCACTTTTAAGCTCTTCAAATGCCCATTTCCTGGTCTCTTCATCCAAAAAGTTGTGTTTGAGGAGGAGTCTGTGTGACAGTTTTGTGTGTTTCACCAAGTTCAAAAGTTGGAATAATTAAACTAATTATTAAATGAACTTAACTATTATTTAATGAAACACTAATTGGTTTCGTTTTCCATATGTAAGCTCAGTGAAATGACACTCTAATGACCTCCATGTCCATGATTAACAAAGGTTTTCTACTCAATCTTATCTAATCTAATCTAATCTAATCTAATCTAATCTAATCTAATCTTACTTTGACTCCCCATTTGGTTCCATGCTTATGACGTATTCCCCTGAGTTGCTGGAGAGAGTTGAATGAACCAATGTATTTCACAGAGCATAATCATTCAGTAACTCAAATATAATTCATGGAGTTGAACATAATCACCAGTTCATTCATTCACCTACTGACTCTAAAGTTTTCGTCACTGGCTCTTTCTTTAGCATCTTCAAGTAGATACAAATTGTTTTTTTTAGTTATTTTTAGCACATGAACCGTATCCTTGAATATTATTAATATAATATTATTCCATGTTATTTTTATAATCCTATTGAATTTGATTTAGAAAATTCATTTGAAATGGCTAATTGAAGAAAATCCTATGATATATTACAATATAATATAATCTAATATGATCGTATAACTTCGTGGAATACTAACTACAGGCTCGTACTTAAAGGCTTGCGAGGATCCATGACCGAGTGGTGCACTGTTTTGCTGCGGCTGTTGCCTCTTCGGACAATCTCTTGAAGCTAAATCTCTCCCCCACCCTCCCTGAACTTTACTCTTTTTCTTATTCATTTCAAAACTTTACCACTTTTTAGATTTACTTTTAATAAAGTAATGGAAAATTTTCAACGGACGAATAGCGAAAATTTTAATAGAATTTATTTAAACATGAATTTTATAAAATATAATTTTTTTCAAATATAAAAAAATTATTATTTATTATCTTAACGCCCTTAACCCATCAAGTGTAATTCGTAGAAGACTGTAATAATATGTAATTGGACGTAAGCACGACGATATAAGAAAGAAGGCACATACGGCGAAGTTGCCAAACGATAAAGTCATGGGATCAAGCGAAGTGTGTTATAAAACACAGCCTTACATAATACTGCGAGGATCGAGATTAAGACTTCGCCAAAATTTGTCTTAAACCAAATTGCAGAGGATTTGAACGGTGAATACATTTGAATCTTCACCGACAAATCTGATCTAATCTAATCTTATCTTTTCATTTGTATAGCGCTGGTTGAAGACTGTTCAGGCGCGTTTTGTGCAGTTAAAAGGATAATATTTATAATAAATTTTCAAAATTCCATAAAAAATTTTTATTTAAATTTAAAGAATATAAAATTTTGTTCAAAATGCAACGAAAGGAATTTCTTTAGAATGGAGTGACAGATCAACTCGCACCATGCCACCCTCCCAATACTGGACCTACACTGACCTTGCAACTCTATGTGCTGGTGAAAAAAAGGAGGAGGAGGAAGAAGAAGAGGAAGAAAAAAAAGAGGAGGAGGAAGAGGAGGAAGAGGAGGAGGAGGAGGAAGAAGACGAGAAGGATAATGGCGTTATTTTGGTAAGTAATTAGTCGCTTCTTTAATGAAACAACTTAAATTTTATTGACTTGTTTGCAAGAGTTCCGTTAATGAGAAGTTGAGACATTAACACCCAAACAACATTAAAACATATAAACAATACATTTCAATGATAAACGATCTTTCTGGTTCACTTTTGATGCTCTGGTTAAGCTAAATTTGTCTCGGCGACTCAAAAGTGCATTTAAAGGTGTGAAGGCGCCATTATGTTGCGAACATTAAAGTGGCTTCTGGTGCGGTATGGTGCTTAAGGAGAAAAGACAATTAAAATAGGGATGACTGAAAAAATAGAAATAACAAAAATATTAAAAATAAAAATATAATATTAAAAATAAATTAATAATACAATTACTATAATAAAAACAAAAATAAAATAATTATTATTATTATATATTAATACTATTATTATTATTATTATTATTATTATTATTATTATTATTATTATTATTATTATTATTATTATTATTATTATTATTATTATTATTATTATTTTTATTTTTATTATTATTAGAAAGAATAATGAAATGAATAATAATTGAAACAACAAAAGTAACTACAAAAACATGATATCTACAAAAAGCAAACTTTCAAGAAACAACCAACATTCTAAAAATAGAACAATGAATTATTAAACAAAAAGATTAAATCTTCAAACCAATGAACAAACTTCTTCAAAATTCAACCTTGAAACAACATTAGTGAAACGTTGAACAACAACAACAACAATAACAACAACATGACGCCTTAACCAACAACAACAACAACAACAACATGACGCCTTAACCAACAACAACAACAACAACAACAACATGACGCCTTAACCAACAACAACAGCAACACAGTGACGCTTGAATTTGTTGTTTGGTGACGTGTGTAGGGAGATGAAGGACATGTGAATGTTGGAACTGCCTTCCTTCATCTCTCACACCATGAAGCGTTGTTGTTGGTGAAGAGGATGTTGATTTTGAGTGGTCTCGAAGCTCTACGGGGTTAATGCCACTATAAGAATATTTGTGTTTGTTTGTAGGATGTTCTTTTTGCACCAAAAACCGCGCTCTTCCAAGGAAATAACTGACAACAGAAGAAACATTCTTTCACCTCAGCCACGAAACCACCATACAAGCATACAAGATCAAATCAAAATAACAATGAATTCACCAATATCACCACCAAAAAATCATCAACACCATCAATACACCAAACCACCACACCATGCCACTACACCACACCACTATAGCACACTACCACCATACCACGCCACACCACACCACACCAAACCACGCCACGTCACATCACACTACACCCCATCACACCACACTACACCATACTACACCACACCACGCCACACCACACCACACCACGCCACACCACGCCACAGCACGCCACAACATCACCTGAAATGAGAACACAGGTGGTTTATCGATCACGTCGCCACTACTGCAATCATTTCATTTCCATCTCCGTCTTATTATTATTTTATATTTATTATTATTATTATTACTATTATCATTATTATTATTATTATTATTATTATTATTATTATTATTATTATTATTATTATTATTATTATTATTATTATTATTATTATTATCATTATTATTATTATTGTTCTTCATCTTTATATTTTGTTTAAAGCTTCACCACCATCATGTATGCGACTTTCTTTTTCTTGAAACCTTCTGAATCCAGCCCATTTCTCTGTCATAACAACAACAACAACAACAACAGCAATAACAACAACAACAACAACAACAACAACAACAACAACAACAACAACAGCAACAACAACAACATCAACAACAAAAACATCAACAACAACAACAACAACCACAACAATAGCTTACCTCATACCTCCAATGGCTTGGCTGACGAGAATTATCACTGCGTGGTGATAAGATCACCTCGAGATGTCAATGTGACTTATTTGCGTGTTTTTGTGTGTGTGTGTGTGTGTGTGTGTGTGTGTGTGTGTGTGTGTGTGTGTGTGTGTGTGTGTGTGTGTGTGTGTGTGCGTGCGTGTCTGTGTTAATGTGTCTGTTTATGTTGACGTGTGTCAAACTTGACGTTTGAAAGTCTGCAGAGGTACCACAACAACACTGAAGTGCCAGGCTCTTGGCGATGTTTGAGTAGTCATAAAATGATCAGAGTTGGCCGAAATAATACGATATAATCCTGGATTGATTAACACACCATAATCCTGGACTGATTAACACACCATAATCTTGGACTGATTAACACACCATAATCCTGGATTGATTAACACAACATAATCTTGGACTGATTAACACACCATAATCTTGGACTGATTAACACACCATAATCTTGGACTGATTAACACACCATAATCCTGGACTGATTAACACACCATAATCTTGGACTGATTAACACACCATAATCTTGGACTGATTAACACACCATAATCTTGGACTGATTAACACACCATAATCTTGGACTGATTAACACACCATAATCTTGGACTGATTAACACAACATAATCTTGGACTGATTAACACACCATAATCTTGGACTGATTAACACACCATATTCTTGGACTGATTAACACAACATAATCTTGGACTGATTAACACAACATGAGATGACCCTTCATCACGCTTGTTACCAAAGAACCCTCATAATTCATTTGAAAGAAATCTTTTAATTATAACTCCTAATTAATTAATTAGTTAATTTATTTATTTATTCTTAATTATAATTTTAAATTAATTTATTAATTAATTCTTAATTATAATTCAGAAATTCATTTCTTTGGTGCTTACGTTTCATTCAAAGTCAGCTTCAATCATTCATAAGAGTTTATGTACCAAAGACACCAAACTCCATGATTGGACCGTCCTAGCTCGGCTCAGTCATTTAGCAGGCCAGCTGTGAGTAAGCCTTCCCTGGCAACGCTCCACAACGTGTTGCCAAGATAAAAATTCAATTTTATTTCAATTTTGTTTGCAATAGTGGTTGGATCTGGTTGGATCTGGTTGGATCTGGTTGGATCTGGTTAGTACATTTTGGTTGTAGACATTTGGATAATCTTTCCATACCATGAAAGATCCCTCAAAAGTCACTTGATGAGAACATGAACCATGAGTTGAGTTCAAAGTCTCGAGCTTCATTTGATTGGTTCTGTGGTCAGGAATGTTTCAACTTTCAGTGAGATTCCTTGCAAGCACACCTTTGGTTGCTTAAACTGTTTGTTAATTTGGTTCCTCAATATGATTAAGCTAGAATTAACTTATAAATCTATGAAGGCCATTGGTTTGAGTCAATCTTGCACACAATCTACACATTTTGCAACAGTTTCCGCCAATTTGAAGTTTCCTCAACTTTGATTGATCGCCATGCAACTCCAGCTTTTGCCTGGTTTTGGCTAAAAAATGTCTATGGAAAATGTTGCGAAAGAAAGGCATGAATTGGCTTGAATGAAAAGTGATAGGATTGGATTAGATTGGATTAGATTAGAATAGAAAAATGAATTGGCTTAGATGAGAAGGGATTAGAAGATAAGAGAAGAGATTAGAAGAGCAGAGAATAGAAGAGATTAGAACTGAATAAATGAGAATATAATGGTAGATGAAAGATTATAATAGATCAGATTAGATTATGGTAGATCAGATTAGATTATGGTAGATCAGATTAGATTATGGTAGATCAGATTAGATTATGGTAGATCAGATTAGATTATGGTAGATCAGATTAGATTATGGTAGATCAGATTAGATTATGGTAGATCAGATTAGATTATGGTAGATTGGGTTGAAATAGATAAGATCTGATTAGATCAGATTAGAATAGAATATATTCGATTGGATCAGATTAGATTGGAAAATAATGGATTAGATTTGATCGGAATAGAAGAGACTATATAAGATTAGATGAAAAAGATTATAAAAGATTAGATTAGATTAGAAAAGATTAGAAAAGATTAGATCAGATTAGAAACTGATAGATCAGATAAAATAAAACTAATTTTATAGCAAATCATGAAACACCGTGTGATATTATAACGTTGCAACAACAGTAACATCTTTGTTGGAGGTTTAAAAGACAATAAAACAAAGATTTAGAATAAAATAAAACAAAGAATTAAAATAAAATAAAACAAAGAATTAAAATAAAATAAAACAAAGAATTAAAATAAAATAAAACAAAGAATTAAAATGCATTGAAGCAATGATTTAAAATGCAATGAAGCAATGATTTAAAATATGATAATCGATGGTTTGTGAAACAATGAAAAGCAACGCTGCGTTGAAGGGAGCTCCGAGGAAGCTTGCCATATGAGCAACTACCCCTTCGAAATGTCCACGAAAGCCGTCAAATGCACCTCTACAGCACTTCCCATGACTCGCTGCCACCGAAGGTAACAAAGCTTCTGTTAGTTGCCAAAGAAAACAACAAAAATAATAAATAAAAACAAAACAACTAGAAGAAGAGAAATAACAAGAGCAAAACTGCAGTAACAACAACAACTACTACAACAACAACTACTACAACAACAACAATGACTGAAGTAGCAGCAACAACAATAACAACAACAATGACTGAAATAGCAGCAGCAACAACAACAAAAACAATGACTGAAATAGCAGCAACAACAACAACAACAATGACTGAAATAGCAACAACAACAACAACAATGACTGAAATAGCAACAACAACAACAACAATGACTGAAATAGCAACAACAACAACAACAATGACTGAAATAGCAGCAACATCAATAATAGCTTTTTGATGATTGCTCTGATACCAGTACAAATCAGCCTTAAATAACACCACATGACTCCAATACCAAACCTAAGAGTCACGTGTTTGGTGTGTCGGTGTATGTGTGTGTGTGTGTGTTTGTGTGTGTGTGTGTGTGTGTGTGTGTGTGTGTGTGTGTGTGTGTGTGTGTGTGTGTGTTTGTGTGTGTGTGTGTGTGTGTGTGTGTGTGTGTGTGTGTGTGTGTGTGTGTGTGTGTGTGTGTGTGTGTGTGTGTGTGTGTGTGTGTGTGTGTGTGTGTGTGTGTGTGTGTATTTGTGTGTGTGCGTGCGTGTGGATTTGCATGCTTCTGTATTACTGATGCATGTATAATTAATGAGATGAGATGATGGCCAATCATTGGAACTTGAATGGCCAACTGGAACCATGGATCTCTCAGAGTGAAAATACCCAAAAGTGTCCCCAAACCCCACAACAACAACAGACGCCCTTAGGCCCCCATTAAACCCCACAACAACAACAGACGCCCCTAGGCCCCCATTAAACCCCACAACAACAACAGACGCCCTTAGGCCCCCATTAAACCCCACAACAACAACAGACGCCCCTAGGCCCCCATTAAACCCCACAACAACCACCACAGATGCCCCAAAGCATCACTACACTAGCAACAACCACACAAAAAACCACCACACCACTCAGCTACCACTCAAGCACCTAACCACCACCACCTAACCACCACCACCCAACCACCACCTCCCAACCACCACCCAATCACCCAATCACCCAACCACCACCACTCAAACGCAATAAGAACCTCACAAACGGGGTGTAACACGCATTGATCTGCTATTAAAACTTTTGGTATGCTGGGGCTCAGAGTGCCTAAGATCAGTGCTATATAAGCGAGAACCAAGTGTCTTCACGGACAACACACAGTTTGCGAGCGTGTGTGTTTGTCGTTGTACCGGCGAGTGAGTGTGTATCAAAGATACAATCAAATGTACTCACAGCAGATACACAGAAGCGAGTGTGATACACACAGTTGTATATGATACACAGAGTTGTATATGATACACAGTTGTATATGATACACAGTTGTATATGATACACAGAGTTGTATATGATACACAGAGTTGTATATGATACAGTTGTATATGATACACAGTTGTATATGATACACAGAGTTGTATATGATACACAGAGTTGTATATGATACACAGAGTTGTATATGATACACAGAGTTGTATATGATACACAGTTGTATATGATACACAGAGTTGTATATGATACACAGAGTTGTATATGATACACAGTTGTATATGATACACAGTTGTATATGATACACAGAGTTGTATATGATACACAGAGTTATGTATGATACACAGAGTTGTATATGATACACAGATGGACTCACAGAAGTACATAGGACAAGAGAGGGGCGTATGAAGGGTATAGAGTGGCATGGAGTGATATATAGAGGCTTATAGAGTGACACTCAGAAGCATATAGTGACATATGAAATGACATATAGAAAGAGATATATAGAGGAATATAGAATAACATATAGAGACATATAGAAAGAGATATAGAATAACATATAGAGACATGTAGAAAGAGATATAGAATAACGTATAGAGACATATAGAAAGAGATATATAGAGGAATATAGAATAACATATAGAGACATAAAGAAAGAGATATAGAATAACATATAGAGACATGTAGAAAGAGATATAGAATAACGTATAGAGACATGTAGAAAGAGATAGAATAACATATAGAGACATGTAGAGTGACATACAGAAGCAGATACGAGGGCTCATGCGTGCGTGTGAGAGGAATGTGCTTCAGAGTTGGCAGATCGAAGTTTCGAGCTATAAGTTTACTTTTCGTTCTGTTGCTGCCTGTTTGGCGTTTTGAAGGTTTGCGATGGAAGTCCAAAAGTGAAGTTAACTCTGGAACGTTGTCACTGCTGTGGGATAACCTTGTTGGAAACCAAGTTGTTATAACTCTATAATAACCTATGACAACCTATGACAACCTACCACAAGTCTATGACAAGTATATGACAAGTATATGACAGGCATGTGATCTCAGCAACCTCAAAAGGAGGCAGTTGTGAGTGATCGTGAGTTTTGAAGTTGAAAAGATTGTTTTTGAATGCTGTGAGGACTGTTAAGACGTTGAAAACGCTTGAAACAAGTCAAGAAGGCTTGTTGACTTGAAAGGCGAAGGAATTTACTTGGAAATCGTTGCGTGGAGTTATTGGATGCTGGAAACAACAACAACCAACTACAACAACCAATAACTAACAACAACAACAACAACAACAACCAACTACAAAAACCAATAACTAACAACAACAACAACAACAATCAACAACAACAACCATCAACTAGCCAAATAAACAAACACCAACGACAACAACCTACAACAACGACCAACAACAACTGAAACAACAACCAGCCTACAAAACAATGAACACCAACAACAACGACCAACCAACAATAACAACAACTAGCTAACAAAAACAACCAACAACAATTAGCCAAAAAACAACAACTAAAAAAAAAACAAAACAACAACAACAACCAAAAACAACAACCAAAAACCACCAACTACAACAACCAACAACAACAACAGCAACCAACAACAACCAGCCAAGAAAAACACAACTAACTAAGCACTTGAATATATTAACTTGCAAATAGCAACACAACCTCATTTAAATCTCATTAAAAACTGGTAGTAAAGAAAACACACACACACACACACACACACACACACACACACACACACACACACACACACACACACACACACACACACACACACACACACACACACACACACACACACACACACACACACACACACACACACACACACACACACACACACACACACACACACACACACACACACACACACACACACACACACACACACACACACACACACACACACACACACACACACACACACACACACACACACACACACACACACACACACACACACACACACACACACACACACACACACACACACACACACACACACACACACACACACACACACACACACACACACACACACACACACACACACACACACACACACTCACACACACCTTTATTGCCACAAAGACACACATGTACGTCCTGTCATTAGTGCCTGAGTGAATCATCCTCAAGCCCACATTCCTCTCCATTCATTGCCCCACATCCATTCTTCTAATCCAGCCCCCATTCACCCCCCATTCACCTTCCATTCGCCTCTCATTCACTCCCCATTCACCCCCCTATTCACCTTCCATTCACTCCAATTCACTTCCCTTTGAAGAGCATTTTCCCACAAAATGCATTCTCTCAGCAGGCTGAACATTATTGAGGTTAATTTGCTTGATGTCACGCACAAACATACAAAAACACCTTTTCACACGTGCGCTTGCACGCAAACGTACGCATACATGAACAAACATATACCGAACCACACGGCCGGATGTATGCACGCAATCACGCACATGCACACACACACACACACACACACACACACACACACACACACACACACACACACACACACACACACACACACACACACACACACACACACACACACACACACACACACACACACACACACACACATACACACACACACACACACACACACACACACACACACACACACACACACACACACACACACACACACACACACACACACACACACACACACACACATATACACACACCCCACAGGAGGTGGATGAGGCGTCCTTCTTCACAGACAACCTGCTGCAGACAGCTGAGCAGGGGAGTGTGGAGGAGGTGAAGGATCTGCTACTACAACACTCCTCCCTCATCCACGTTAACTCCTGCAACAAGGTGCCAGCCACAACAACCATTTTTATTATTATTATTGTTTTAATCATACTATTTATTGAAAATAATAATAATGATAATAATTCATTATTATTATTATTTTATTATTATTATTATTATTAATTATTTTATCATTTCTATTATTATAATTGCTACTAATTTTAATAATATTATCAATTTTATTCATATTATTATTACTATTTTTATTATTATTTTTTTAATTCTCACCATTCATTCCCTCATCACACCACAGCACCAGGAGACAGCTCTCCACTTCAGCAGTTCAGCAGGGCACCTGCCAGTGGTGAAGTTCCTTTTGCAACAGGGAGCTCATGTGGACTGTAGAGACAAGGTGGTGTGGTGTGGTGTGGTGTGGTGTGGTGTGGTGTGGTGTGGTGTGGTGTGGCGTGGTGTGGTGTGGTGTGGTGTGGTGTGGTGTGGTGTGGTGTGGTGTGGTGTGGTGTGGTGTGGCGTGGTGTGGTGTGGTGTGGTGTGGTGTGGTGTGGTGTGGTGTGGTGTTGTGTGGCGTGGTGTGGTGTGGTGTGGTGTGGTGTGGTGTGGTGTGGTGTGGTGTGGTGTGGTGTGGTGTAGTGTGGTGTGGTGTGGTGTGGTGTGGTGTGGTGTGGTGTGGTGATGATGGTGGTGAGGATGATGACGAGGTTGATGAAGTTGATTTCGATGGTGGCGACAATGACGATGATTGATTACAGCACTGGGAGACCCCTTTGTACTGGGCAGCAAGGCAGGGCAATGGGGAGGTGCTGGAGTGGCTGGTGGAACAGGGAGCCTCTGTGGATGCTGCCAATGAGGTGGGTGGACATAGGGGGGGGGGGGTAGGATGGGTGGGAATGGACTGGGACTGTTTGGTGGGTGGATTGGTGGATTGGTGGATTGGTGGATTGGTGGATTGGTGGATTGGTGGATTGGTGGATTGGTGGATTGGTGGATTGGTGGATTGGTGGATTGGTGGATTGGTGGATTGGTGGATTGGTGGATTGGTGGATTGGTGGATTGGTGGATTGGTGGATTGGTGGATTGGTGGATTGGTGGATTGGTGGATTGGTGGATTGGTGAATTGGTGGATTGGTGGATTGGTGGATTGGTGGATTGGTGGATTGGTGGATTGGTGGATTGGTGGATTGGTGGATTGGAACAAGTGAATGAACGAATGAACAAATGGAGAACGGATGAAAAAAGAAAGAATAAAAGAACAAACGAACAAATAATCAAACAAACGTATGAACGTACAAGTAAAAAAACGAATGAATGAACGAACGAACGAACGAATGAATGAACAATGAATAGAAAAACAACGGATGAACGAACGAGTGAACACCACACAGGCGGGACAAACAGCTTTGTTAGCGGCAGTGAAATATGGCAGGCTGGCGATGGTGGAGTTGTTGTGTCGTCTGCAGGCCAACGTCAACTATCCTGACCAGGTGTGGTGTGGTGTGGTGTGGTGTGGTGTGGTGTGGTGTGGTGTGGTGTGGTGTGGTGTGGTGTGGTGTGGTGTGGTGTGGTGTGGTGTGGTGTGGTGTGGTGTGGTGTGGTGTGGTGTGGTGTGGTGTGGTGTGGTGTGGTGTGGTGTGGTGTGGTGTGGTGTGGTGTGGTGTGGTGTGGTGTGGTGTGGTGTGGTGTGGTGTTGTGTGGTGTGGTGTGGTGTGGTGTGGTGTGGTGTGGTTTGGTGTGGTGTGGTGTGGTGTGGTGTGGTGTGGTGTGGTGTTGTGTTGTGTGGTGTGGTAATAACACGGGGTAGCGATGTCGGTGCTTGTTGTAGTGGCTGTACTACACACTACATCACAAGCTCGATTTCTTCACCAAGTGTGGCATGCAAGTTACCATGGCAACCACTATAGCTACCACCACCATAGCATCCATCATTAGAACAAACGTCCCAACCACCGCATTACTTCAAACAACACCTCAAACCATAACAACAACCACACACCACAATCACACTATCATACACCACACCTCACCACACCACCTCACTACACCACCACATCTCACCACACCTTACCACACCTCACCACACCTCATTACACCACTACACCTCACCACGTTTTACCACACCACACCACCAAACCACCACACCTCACCACACCTCACCACACCACACCACCAAACTACCACACCTCACCACACCTCACCACACCTCACCACACCACACCACCACACTTCACCACACCTCACCACACTACCACACCGCACCACACCTTACCACACCACACCACCACACTGCACCACACCACCACACTTCACCACATCTCACCACACCACACCTCACCACACCACCACACCACACCACACCACCACACCTCACCACAAAAGCAAGGAGAAACAGTGGCACACAGCATCGCTTGGATGGATATGCAGACAGACTTCTGTGACGTCGTCTGTTCCCTTCCCAACCTCGACCTAGATGCCAAAAATAACGTTTGTGTGTGTGTGTGTGTGTGTGTTTATGTATGTGTGTGTTTGTGTGTGTATGTGTGTGTTTGTGTATCTATATGTGTGTGTTTGTGTGTGTGTGTGTTTGTGTGTATGTATGTTTGTGCGTGTGGGTGGACGAGTGAGTAGGGAATATTCGTAAAGGGGAAAAGTTGTGTATGTGTGTGGTGGAATAAATCCATTGAATTCTCCAAAAACCTTCTCAAAAACCCCCAAAAACCCCCCAAAACCCCCAAAAACCCCCAAAACCCCCAGAACGGAGAGACGGCATTGCACATAGCAGCAGGCAGAGGTAACGTCAACTGCCTGCAGGCGCTTCTACGCCATGGCGCTGACGTCAATTGCGTCGACAAGGTTATTTTTAGCTCTCAAAAGATATTTTTGATTTCATGGAGTTATTTTTAAATCTGATGAAGTTCTTTTTAGATTTTCTGAGATTATTTTTCAAAAAGTTATTTTTAGCTATTCTGAGAGTTATTTTTAGCTATTCTGAGAGTTATTTTTAGCTATTCTGAGAGTTATTTTTAGCTATTCTGAGAGTTATTTTTAGCTTTTCTGAGAGTTATTTTTAGCTATTCTGAGAGTTATTTTTAGCTATTCTGAGAGTTATTTTTAGCTATTCTGAGAGTTATTTTTAGCTATTCTGAGAGTTATTTTTAGCTATTCTGAGAGTTATTTTTAGCTATTCTGAGAGTTATTTTTAGCTATTCTGAGAGTTATTTTTAGCTATTCTGATAGTTATTTTTAGCTCCTGAAAGAGATTTTTTTATTATTGTTTTTACGGCGATAGAAGAACAAATGAGGTTCTTCTTTGTAAAGCGAAATCACCACAAAGAGACCAGACTATGCTATGAGGCGCTATGCCTCCTAGCGTCCAAGCATGTACCAGCCCTATATATCGCAACCAGCACCTTGGTCCTATTTCATGGTCACGCGGTCTTAAATCTTCTTTCAAACTAATTTTTATTCTTCCATCAACTCACACCCATCACGTGCTTTCTCCAACCAATCACAGAAAGGCAGCACTCCACTACACCTATCATGTCACTGCCAGCACATCCCCGTCATCAGACAACTTCTGCTGGCCAATAAAACCGACGTAAACGCCGTCGATCAAAATGGGGACACGCCCCTTCACGTGGTCAGCCAATCAGGGCTTTTGAAAGGAGTCCACGTGCTCTGCTGGAGTGGCTGTCACGTGGATGCTGTGAATAAGGTCAAGATGCTTGAGTTTTGTGGTTGTCGAGAGGCGTTTTATCTTTGGGTGTTGGATGGGGTTTTTGTATTGTTGTGGTGTTGCAACCACACCACTCAAACCACCACGTACAACACCACCAAAAAACAGCAACACCATCAGCAACAAAAACACCATCACAACAACAACAACACCACAACGCCAGCCCACCACAACGCCAGCCCACCACAACGCCAGCCCACCACAACAACATCACCACAACAACACCACCACAACGCCACAACAACACTACCACAACAACACCACTATAACAACACCACCACAACAACACCACCACAACAACACCACCACAACAACACCACCTCAACACCAGCACACCACA
>OX387254.1:305000-347500 GCA_947562095.1 Branchellion lobata
TGCATCTCACCATCAACACCACACCAACCATGCATCTCACCATCAAAACCACACCCACCATGCATCTCACCATCAACACCACACCCACCATGCATCTCACCATCAACACCAACATCCACTCCATATAAACCTCCACACCCACAAACCCCACATCACTACACCCCCCCCCTTCTACCCTTCCCTCAGTTGTGTCTGTGGATGAAGGACGCCTACAGGATGAACTTGGAAGTGCATCCCAAAGTATTCGTGGTGAACTCAGGCCTGCCCGCCTCCCTCAAGCCTCTCAAGACGTGCCTGGCACACCTCAAACAGCTCCTCTGCAGGGTGGGAGTGTGGGGTTTTTGGAGTTGTGAGAGTTTTTTTGGCTGTTGGGTGATGGGGGAGTAATCTTTGGGGATGATGGTGCTGGCGAAACCTTTTGGAGACATGTTTGGGTGAAAGGTTTGGGTCTTTCTTTCTACCCCCACCACTACCACCCCCACCGCTACTGTCACCACCACTCACCACCACCACTCATCACCTGCCAGAACCTTCCAGCACCTTCCAGCTTCGTTGACGCCACAGTGGCGTCACTTCCGGCATGGAGGAAGGCCTTGATTGGCTATCCCGTTGTCACGTGGGAAAACTTTATCGAGTACGTCAGGAGTTCTGTGAACCATCTGTGTGGCCACGATCACCTCAAGGAACTCATATATAAGCTGCAGATCATGGGGGAGGTGGGTGGGGGAGATGGGTGGGGAAGGTGGGTGGGGGAGGTGGGTGAAAAAGGTGGGTGAGGGAGGTGGGTGGGAGAAGTGGGTGGGGGAAAATGAGGGTTTGTGCGGGTGTTGTGTGGTTCATGGCGGGATAGTGGTTTGGTGGTATGGTGGTGGTTTGTAGGGTGAAGAGGGTTTGTGGGTGGGGGAGTGGGTGGAAGGGAGATGGGTGGATGGTGGGAAGAGAAATAATGAGTTTATTTTTAATCATCACAACATTCAACTTCATTGGTGGGTGACGGACAGATTAATGTGGCCAGTATTGCTATGAAGCCCAATCAGATTTCATTTCTCTCTCAAAAGTCTTCATTGAAGCAAATCCAGACGGATCTTTTCACACCTTTTCACACCTCTTCACACCTTATCACACTTCTCCACACCTTATTACACCTTATCACACCTCTTCACACCTCTTCACACCTCTTCACACCTCTCCACACCTCTCCACACCTCTCCACACCTCTCCACACCTTTCCACACCTCTTCACACCTCTCCACACCTTTCCACACCTCTTCACACCTCTCCACACCTCTTCACACCTCTTCACACCTCTTCTCTTCTTCACACCTCCTCCAGGTGGTGTTTGTGGAGACGAGAGCAAGCGAGGAGGACTTGGTGGTGTTGGACGTAGAGTGGTTGTGTGGGGGTGTCCTGGGGGGTCTCCTGTCGCACGAGCTGTGCTGCAAGAGGACAGGCAGCTACAGCCTTGAAAGCTTTCAACTCATGTTTCCCGACTATGAAACAGCTGAGCTGCTGCAGCTGCTGACAGCTATGGGCCTCTGCAACCGCTGTGACGTCAGCGAGAAGGAAGAGGAAGAAGAAGGTTATGACCAAGGCAGAGTTTCTCTCAGGAAGAAGTCTCTCTCCGTGCTGGAACTCAACAGCCTGGACCAGAAAGAGGCTGGGTCGGAATTCGAGCTTCCCTGCCTCAACCTTCTCCCCCCCAACAGATCCTTCTGGCGCAAAAAACCTCCAAAAACCGCAATGAACACCGTGTACGCAGGCAGTCGCTACAGCCTCTCCTGTCCACTCTGCCACTCTGCCACCACCGCCACCGCCACTTCTTCCAACCATTCCAGCTTTCGGTCCTCGTCTTCTCTGAACGTCACTAATAATAATGTAAACATTAAGAATAACAACAACATAAACAACAACAACAACAATAATAACAACGGTATTTTAGTAAATAACATAGCTGGAACGACTGCCGAATCGCCCACCACCACCGCCACCACAGCCACCACCGCTACCACCGCCGCCAAGACACCTTCTTACATCAAGACTACAGGCATTCCTCATCCACACCTCCCTTCCTCCCTCTTATCTCAACTCAACAACAACAACAACAACAACGCAGATGTCACGTGGTGCAAAAACCACGTGGCGTACAACCAGTTGAGTCACGTGTTCATCCGCCTACAGCACGAGATGCGGAAACAGCAGATGGAGGAGGGTGAAGGTGGTGACTTAGAGTTGTTCCTGTTGTCTTGTAAGCTTTCCAGGCACGGCATGGAAGTGGTGGTGTTTTTCCAAGAAACTCCATGTGAGCTCTGTGCCTCTGCTGACTTCCCCTCGCAACAAAATCAACTCAACAACAACAATTTCAACAGCAATGACACAAAAAACGAAAACAATAACAATAACACAACCAAAAACATTAACCACAATGACGGTAGTAACACCATCAACAGCAACATTCACAACAACAACACAAACACCAACAACAACACAAACACAAACACCAACAACAACACAAACACAAGCACCAACAACAACACAAACACCAACAACGACACAAACACCACCAACAACATCAGCTTATGTTGGTGTTGCAGAGGGTGCATAGAGGTGCGTTGCAGGGGTCCAGCGGACATGGCAGGGGAGTTGTACGATCTTCTCAAGGACACCAAGAGCATGCTGGAAACGTGCATTGCCATGTGTTGTCCTTCTCTCGACCTCCACCACGCCACCCTCAGCTCCACACAACTCTTTCAGCACCACCCAACTCCTCACGCCTTCTCGCAACGACAGGTGCTTGAGGCTTATCAGCACTCTGGCATTGACGCCATCGTCTCTTACGAGGCCCCCGGAAGCGAGGAGGTCGTGGAGTCCTTGATTGACCTTTTGACCTTCGGAGACGCCGAGCTGTTCGATAGTCTCACCATGGCAACCGACCTCCCCCTTCTGTGTTTGGGTCTCAAAGCTCGCCGCTCATTGGCTGCCCTTCTGGACCCTAGCGACCAGAAAGGCTGTGATTGGTGCATGCTAGCCATTGTTTTAGGCCTTTCAAAGCACATCCCTCTATTCGACTCCTCCCACTCCGACCACCCCCACACCAGCAAAACAAACCGAATATTCCAGATTTTTAGTGGCAACTATATTAACAACCACAACAACAATAATAACAACAACAACGACAAAAACGACAACAACAACAGCAACAACAACGACAGCAACAACAACAACAACAATGACAGCACCAACAACAACGACAACAACGACAACACAAACGGGAGCAGTGCTGACAACAATGATGAGCCTCTTGAACTGCCCAAGGTGTCCATAGGAGACCTCATCAGCAAGCTGCAGGGCCTGGGCAGGACGGATGCAGTGGAGGTGGTCTACAACTTGTGCCCTCTCGCCTACAGGCCCGAGGCCGATGACGTAGGAGCTTGTGACGTCATCAACTATAGTCACGACTACGACGCCGCGTATGACGACACGTTTCGAGGCAAAAATATCAACAATAATAATAGCAATAATAATAACTTCAACAACAGCAATGTTAGTACTAGTGGTTTCATGGGTGGAGAAGTAGGAGAAGAGGAGGAAGAAGAAGGAGAGGAAGAGGAGGAAGAAGAAGAAGAGGATGAAGAGGGGCCACCGGAAGAGGACATGTACATTGACGACAACTATGACGTGTTCGAGGGGCATGAGGAAGAAGATGTTGGTGGCCTGGTGTAGCTGTGTGTAGCTGTGTGTAGCTGTGTGTAGCTGTGTGTAGCTGTGTGTAGCTGTGTGTAGCTGTGTGTAGTTGTGTGTAGTTGTCTACCCTTCTTACTCCCCCCCTCCCCTCATCCATTTCCTTCCTCAACCTGTTCAAAAGCCCTTTGTATCTTCAAATACTTAACTTTATTGATTCTTCACGAATTTCCTTTCAATTCTCATTTCAATTTTATTTATTTGTTATTTTATTTAATTTATTTGTTATTTTATTTTATTTATTTGTTATTTTATTTAATTTATTTGTTATTTTATTTTATTTATTTGTTATTTTATTTTATTTTTTTATAATTTAATTTAATTCTTTTATAATTTAATTTAATAGAGTTTCGTGGGAGTTTCAATGATTTTCCAATTTCCATCTTTGATTGCTTCTTGTTCAATCTTCTTCCGTTAGCCGTCTGTGATGTCAATATTTATATATCCCAAAGATTAATCAGGATTGAGAAAAGATTAATCAGGATGGATGATGGATTAGTCAGGATAAATTAATCATGATGATTACTTAGATAATCAAATGAATTAGTCAGGCAATAATGATGAATCAACAATTTAATCACAAAAAACCAATTTAATTCGACTATGACCCCGATCCGAAGTTGTTTGAGTGCATCTTGCTGACTCGTTTGACCTCATTTGATTGGTCAGGAAGTCATGGTGTCGTGGGCCAATCGTATCAAGCCACTTACCAACCAAGCCGTCACTCAAGCAAGCAAGCCGTCAATTATGCCACTAACTAATTAATATTTAATTTAATGAGTAGACAGCAATTTCAGTTTATTTATTTATTTCTTTTATTTGAATTATTATTTTCATAAATATAAATATAATATTTTTTTTAATTTGCTTAAATAAGTATTGTTCTCAATAAATTCTGTTTGACTTTCCATTCTCATTGTTATGGTTATTCAATGTTAGGCACCCCCCCCCCCCCCCTCATTTGCTAGCTCTTCAATACGAGCATTGCTGACGTGTTCACTTATTACCGGTGGAATAGTGGTGGAAGATTTGTGTGGAGTGATGGTGGAAGATTTGTGTGGAGTGATGGTGGAAATGTTTTGTGGTGATGGGTGTGGTGTGGTGGTGATGGGTGTGGTGTGGTGGTGATGGTGGTGGTGGTGTGGTGGTGGTGGTGGTGGTGGTGGTGGTGGTGGTGGTGGTGGTGGTGGTGGTGGTGGTGGTGGTGGTGGTGGTGGTGGTGGTGGTGGTGGTGGTTATGGTGGTGATGGTGATGGTGGTGGTTATGGTGGTGGTGGTGAGGGTGGTAAATGACCTAATTACAAAAAATCAATTGAACAACACACAATGTAATATAATAATTCATGAGACAACAATTTGAAAGTTAATTAAAAACCACTTTTATTAAAATTTGATCCTCACACGGTGTGATTGAAATCCAAAAATCATTCATTCATTCATTCATTCATTCATTCATTCATTCATTCATTCATTCATTCATTGCGAGTTAATCATCAACCACCGCTCAGTGAGGTCTTAAAGAGGTTCTTGTTGCGAGCCGTTAAAGTTGTCTGAAGTGCAACAGCGAACAAGTCGAGCTACCTGATGTTCTGTGTGTGTGTGTGTGTGTGTGTGTGTGTGTGTGTGTGTGTGTGTGTGTGTGTGTGTGTGTGTGTGTGTGTGTGTGTGTGTGTGTGTGTGTGTGTGTGTGTGTGTGTGTGTGTGTGTGTGTGTGTGTGTGTGTGTGTGTGTGTGTGTGTGTGTGTGTGTGTGTGTGTGTGTGTGTGTGTGTGTGTGTGTGTGTGTGTGTGTGTGTGTGTGTGTGTGTGTGTGTGTGTGTGTGTGTGTGTGTGTGTGTGTGTGTGTGTGTGTGTGTGTGTGTGTGTGTGTGTGTGTGTGTGTGTGTGTGTGTGTGTGTGTGTGTGTGTGTGTGTGTGTGTGTGTGTGTGTGTGTGTGTGTGTGTGTGTGTGTGTGTGTGTGTGTGTGTGTGTGTGTGTGTGTGTGTGTGTGTGTGTGTGTGTGTGTGTGTGTGTGTGTGTGTGTGTGTGTGTGTGTGTGTGTGTGTGTGTGTGTGTGTGTGTGTGTGTGTGTGTGTGTGTGTGTGTGTGTGTGTGTGTGTGTGTGTGTGTGTGTGTGTGTGTGTGTGTGTGTGTGTGTGTGTGTGTGTGTGTGTGTGTGTGTGTGTGTGTGTGTGTGTGTGTGTGTGTGTGTGTGTGTGTGTGTGTGTGTGTGTGTGTGTGTGTGTGTGTGTGTGTGTGTGTGTGTGTGTGTGTGTGTGTGTGTGTGTGTGTGTGTGTGTGTGTGTGTGTGTGTGTGTGTGTGTGTGTGTGTGTGTGTGTGTGTGTGTGTGTGTGTGTGTGTGTGTGTGTGTGTGTGTGTGTGTGTGTGTGTGTGTGTGTGTGTGTGTGTGTGTGTGTGTGTGTGTGTGTGTGTGTGTGTGTGTGTGTGTGTGTGTGTGTGTGTGTGTGTGTGTGTGTGTGTGTGTGTGTGTGTGTGTGTGTGTGTGTGTGTGTGTGTGTGTGTGTGTGTGTGTGTGTGTGTGTGTGTGTGCATTCACATGTATGTGTGCGTGTGCACGTGTGTTTCGACAACATCAAAGGCTTGTTCATTGAACTTGTGCACCTCACGTGAGGTTCCTTCCATGCAGGCGTTGAATCGGCCTTCATAACACTTCCGATAGCCCTGTTGCCATCAATATTCATTATTATTCTCATTATTATTGTTTATTATTATTTCATTTTTCAATTTTAATTTAATTTAATTTTTATTATTTGTTATTATTATTATTTTTTAAAGTTATTATTATCATTGTTAGAATTATTGGCATCATCATTATCATCGTCATTATAGTTATGATAGAATGCGGAGGATAACAACGGTTTGATAGTGATGAAAACACTAGCGGTAACGGATGCTCGGTTGTGAGTTGCCAACAACAACAAAATACAATACGATACAATATAATACAATAAAATACAATACAATACAATACAATAAGATAAAAAACAATACAAATACTATACGATACGATACGATAAAATACAATAAAAAACAATATAAGGCAATACAATACGAGAAAATACAATACAATACAAATACGAATATTATTGTGGTGGCATTAACCCCGTAGAGTTTCGAGGCCACAAAACAAAAATAATAAAAAACAGCAAACATAATAAATAAAATATGGATATTTAAAAACAAAAAAAATAAAAAAATAACGAAAATAATTAAAAAAACAACAGGAACAACGAAAACACCAAAAACATTAAAAAAAACAATAATAACAAAACTAACAAAAGATCAACAACAGAACAACAACAAACATAATCATTGAAACAAGTTTTTTTAATAAAAACAACAACTAAACAACAACAAAACAACAACAAAACAACATCAACAACGAGGAAGAGTGGTTGGCCACGCTTCTGGAGCAAGCAAGCCTTACCCGGCCTCTTGCTTTGTGTGTGTGTGTGTATGTGTGTGTGTGTGTGTGTGTGTGTGTGTGTGTGTGTGTGTGTGTGTGTGTGTGTGTGTGTGTGTGTGTGTGTGTGTGTGTGTGTGTGTGTGTGTGCGTGTGTGTGTGTGTTTGTTTGCATTTTTGTGTACGTACGTGCACATATTTGTGTGTATGTATGTTCATGTAGTTGTGCATGTGTGAATATGCGTGTATGAGTGAATACTCTTATGAGTATACTTGAATACGCTTGTAAGTCTGTGCGAAAGTGAATGTGTTTGTGTGTGTGTGTTTGTATGTGTGTTTGTATGTGTGTTTGTATGTGCATGTCTCGGTACATGCTGATAAGGAGTTGCAGGGAATGTATTACTTGGAGCAGCCAGTATGGCAAGGCAGTAGGGGTATTAATATAGGCACACACTTGTCTGCCTAACAACCTTGCTTGCCTTTTCACTGTCCTTCTGAAGTTTCGGTAAAGATTTGGTTTGTACTTTTTTTGTCGTTTTGTGGCGTGTGGAAGTTGAATTTCAAATCCGCTCCAAAAAACTCGAGTTTCTCGTCTGCGTTGTAGCTGCATTGCTTGCTGCTTGCTTACTGCTGCTCCTCTGAGCTTCCGAACAAGTTTTGAGAAGTTTTGAGAAGTTTTGAAAAAGTTTTTACGGAGTCTGAAATCGTTTTTGAAAGGTTTTGAAGCTTCAAAGTTTAAAAAATATTTGCAAAAAAAAATTAAAACTTTGAAAAAGTTTTAAAATTTTATAATTTTTGGAAAATTTTTTGCGTGGACTTTCCAAAGTAGTTTCAAAAGCTATTGAGATTAATTGGTGGATTGCTGATTGCATGCTTAGATTGGATTGGATTAGACGAAATAAAAGTAGATTGAATCACATTCGATGAGATAAAATCAATCAGATTGAACAGTGTTTGATTATATTATTGGCTAATTACTTGAATATTTTTTTAATTATTAATTATAATTTAAATAATTATAATTTAAATTACTTAAATATTATTTAATTATTAATTTATTAATTATGAGCGAAGATTTAAAAAAAAATTTAAATCATATTCAAGAAATTTCTAGAAAGAATCTGCACAACGTTTTTTAAGACCGTTGTCATGGTTTCAAGTGATGAAAGACCTTTTGTACAAAAGGCTAAAAGACGCTTCACATACGCTTTGCTTAGATGAGATTGGATAAGATGCGATGAGACAAAACCGAATGCGTCTTCCAGGCTTAATTTGAATTGCTAATGTAGTGGTGGTAAGGTAGTGTGGTTGTAGTTCCTTCTGTGGAACTCCCATCCCTTCACCCCATCCCTCTTCATCCACCCACCCATCCCTTCACCCCATCCCTCCTCATCCACCCACCCATCCCCCTACCCATTCCCCCACCCAT
Source organism: Branchellion lobata (assembly GCA_947562095.1). NCBI lineage: Eukaryota > Metazoa > Annelida > Clitellata > Hirudinida > Piscicolidae > Branchellion > Branchellion lobata. The sequence goes on from OX387254.1 coordinate 313,572, forward strand.
TCCCCTACCCATTCCCCCACCCATCCCCTCACCCCACCTCTCATTCTCCATCAGTTCAGCACCCACCAACCTCTCTTGCACCCACCCTTCAGAGCAAGAACACACCCTCTCAGCACCATGGGTTCCAACGCCACGATGGACGCCATCAAGAAGAAGATGCAGAACATGAAGCTGGAAAAGGAAACGGCCTTTGACAAATGCGACCAGCTGGAACAAAAGCTGGCAGAACAAAAAGTTGTCTTTGAGAAGGTGAGGGTGGTGATGTATATGATTGTGAGTGGGTGGTTGTGGGTATATGGGTATTGTGGGTGGGTGATTGTGGGTATATGGGTATTGTGGGCGGGGGAATGGTGGATGAGTGATTGGTGGGTAGGTGAATGGTGGATGAGTGATTGGTGGATGAGTGATTGGTGGGTGGGTGATTGGTGGATGAGTGATTGGTGGGTAGGTGATTGGTGGATGAGTGATTGGTGGATGAGTGATTGGTGGATGAGTGATTGGTGGGTAGGTGATTGGTGGATGAGTGATTGGTGGATGAGTGATTGGTGGATGAGTGATTGGTGGGTAGGTGATTGGTGGATGAGTGATTGGTGGATGAGTGATTGGTGGATGAGTGATTGGTGGATGAGTGATTGGTGGGTGGGTGATTGGTGGGTGGGTTATTACGTAAGTTAAGGATTTTTCAATATTTTAATTTCATTTTGGTTTATTTTCCAGCAGCTTCACCCTTCTTCACATCATCTCCACCCCACCCCATCATCTTCCAGCATCGTTTCATTACCACATTTCATTCACCTCCATATTCTCTCTTCCTTTTCCTCTTCTTTCTCGCCACTCTCAGTCCGCGGAAGAGGTGTCAAACCTGCAGAAGAGGATCACCCAGCTGGAATCGGACAATGATGCAGCCAAGATCTCCGTGGAGGAACAAAACAAAAAACTCGAAAGCGTCTCCAGTGCCCTCACTGCCGTGTGTTGCTGTTGTTGTTGGTGGTGGTGTTGGTGTTGTTGGTGTTGTTGTTAGTGTTGTTGTTGTTGGTGTTGTTGTTGTTGGGATTGTTTTTGTTGGTGTTGTTGTAGATCTTAAGCGCATGAAGATAGTCCTCACATGCGCTAGGGTTGTTGTTGGGGTTTGTGTTGTTGTTGGTGGTGGTGGGGGTGTTTTTGTTTCTATTGTTGCTGGGGTTTTGGAGGTTTTTTATTTTTTTAATAATTGTATTTTTGGTGCTGAGGTGGATTTGTATTGGTTGAGTTTTTGAGGGTTGTTGGAAGCTACCTTCACGACCCCCACAACCAACCAAACCACTCATACAAGCACCACGACACCCAGGCGGAGACAGAGGTACAGAACCTGACAAAGAAGGTGAGAACTCTGGAGGAGGAGTTTGAGACGACGGAGGACAAGTTGAAGGCCACATCGGAGAAGCTGGAGCAGGCCTCCAAAGCCGCTGATGACAGCGAAAGGTGTCTGAGGGAGTGTGTCTAGGGGGCTGATTGCACTTTAAAAGGGCAATTTGTGTGTGTGTGTGTGTGTGTGTGTGTGTGTGTGTGTGTGTGTGTGTGTGTGTGTGTGTGTGTGTGTGTGTGTGTGTGTGTGTGTGTGTGTGTGTGTGTGTGTGTGTGTGTGTGCCATCAAACTTCCATCACCCTCCATAAACCACCATCATTTCCAAAAATCCCCATTCCCGTGGCAGAGGCTTGAAGGTGCTAGAAAGCAAGATGGTGAACGAAGAGGAGAGGATCCAGGTGCTGGAGAAGGAGCTTGAGGAGACGATCATGGAGGGTGAAGATTCGGACCGCAGATTCGAAGAGGTGTGTGGTGTTGAGCAATCTAATCTGAGTTAATCTGATCATAGTCAATCTAATCATATTTAACCTAATCATATTCAATCTAATCATATCCATCAGATCTTCAAGCAGCTGGCTACTACCGACATGGAACTTACCCGTGCTGAAGCCTCATACGAGGCAGCTGATGCGTGAGTGACGTCATCTGTTGTCACAGCATTGTATCTTTTTCACAACAATATCGTATTGCATCAAATGTATTTGTTCATATAAAACAAAAACAAAAACAACAAAAAACACCACCACAACACAGCAACAACAACACAGCAACAACAACACTACCACAACAACACAGCAACAACAACACTACCACAACAACACAGCAAGGTTTCCGAGCTGGAGGAGGAGCTACACGTGGTGACCAACAACATGAAATCCCTTGAAATCTCAGAACAAGAAGTGGCTCAACTTGAATAATTTATTTTAAATTATTATTGAATTAAATCCGAATATTCAACTTAATTCAATTCCTCATAACATAATTGTGTGATTCTGTTTGATTTATTTAATTTATTTAATTATTTATTTATTTAATTATTTATTTATTTAATTATTTAATTCAATTTTTCAATAATTTAAGCATTCTGTTCATTTTTATTCAACTAAACGTCCTTCCGATAACAAAGTTCAGCATCAGTGCACCACCCCACCACACCACACCACACCACACTACCACATCACACCACACCACACCCCATCACATCACCACCCTCACTCTGACCACACCACCATAGGTGATTCAAAGAGAAGAAGAGTACGAGGATAAGATATCCGCTCTGACTGAAGGACTCAAAAACGTCAGTTCTCTTTCATCCTCTCAAACTGTCCACCTCTCTCTCTCTTTCCCACCTATCTCTCTTCTTTCCCACCTCTCTCTCTAATTGGTTCATTCATTTCTTTCTTTTTTCCATTCATCCTCTCTTTCCAGCCTTTTTTTGCTCATCTCCCCCCCCCTCCTTCTTCTTCCCCCTCCCCCTCCTTCTTCCCCCTCCCCCTCCTTCTTCCCTCCCCCCCCTCCTTCTTCTTCCCCCTCCCCCTCCTTCTTCCCCCCCCCCCCCTCCTTCTTCCCCCCTCCCCTTCTTCTCTCCATCCCCCCTCATTCCATCCTTCTTTCTTTCTATCTTCCAATTGTTTCTTTTAATCTCTCATTCCTGTTCCATCTTTCTATCCAATCTTCTTTCTTTCCGTCATTTCTATGCTAAATTCTTCATTCATTTATTTTTTTCCTCCTTCCCCTCATTTCTTTTTCCTCCTCTTTCATTTTTTTCATTCCATCCTTCATTCCTTCATTTTTCTCCTCCATCCTTCAAATTTTTCTTATATTTCCTTTTTCATCTTCACTTTTTTAGCCACCCTTACTCTCATCTCAACTCAAATTCACCCTTATATCAATCCAATCCTCACCCCCCTCAATCCTTATCCTAATCCCCTTCTCAATTCTCATCCCCCCTCCCCCCCCCCTCTCAATCCTAACCCCCCTCCCCCAACCCACCTCGCATTGCACCTCACAGGCGGAGCAGAGGTGTGCCGACGCAGAAAACTACGTGCAGCTGTTGCAAAAGGAAGTGGATAAGCTTGAAGGTGGCTGTCACGTACAAACACGTACACACGTACACACGTACACACGTACACACACACACACACACACACACACACACACACACACACACACACACACACACACACACACACACACACACACACACACACACACACACACACACACACACACACACACACACACACACACACACACACACACACACACACACACACACACACACACACACACACACACACACACACACACACACACACACACACACACACACACAAACACACACAGATGAACTTGCGATGGAGAAGGAGAAGTGCAAGACCATCGACAGCGAACTCAACGCCACCTTCGCAGAACTGGCGGGATTCTAGGCGTCTGCCTCGGGTGGCATGCTTTGGATTTGAAAAATATATCATATTTCATACTGAATATATTTTTTTTAAATATTTATATTTATAAATTGGTTTGTATCAGAGAGCTCCATAGCAAAATTGAGGCTGACATTCAAAACGATAATCGGTCAGAGATATTCTTAAAAACTTTATATTCAGAAGTTATTTAAAAGGTTCCAATCAACAAAGAAATTACTGTCAGACATTCGATTTTGGCGCTAAATTCTCAGTGGACGTGTGGTGGTTTTGTTCCCTTTCGAATTTTCTCTCAATAAACCTTTCTTTAAGAGTTGTTGTTGTTGTTGTTGCGAAGGCAGACGTGCTCGTCATCTTCGTCACAGAGTCCACAGATATCGAAATGTGTTTCTTTATGAGGTGCAGCCATTGGCGGAGACTTGGATAGAGTCCGCCCAGTTGGGCCTTTCAGCTCAATGAAAGCAGCTTCTAGCGCTGCTGAAACTTTCCTCTGCTGCAGTGTGTCTTTGTTGCAACTTTTTTTTGTTGCAGTGTGTCTTTGTTGCAACTTTTTTTTGTTGCAGTGTGTCTTTGTTGCAACTTTTTTTTGTTGCAGTGTGTCTTTGTTGCAACTTTTTTTGTTGCAGTGTGTCTGTTGCAACTTTTTTTTGTTGCAGTGTCTTTTTTGCAACTTTTTTGTTGCAGTGTGCCAACAGTGGAGGACATTTTTGTTCTTGGCTATGCCAGCTCTATTGACTGGTTGTTGTTATTGTTGTTGTCGTCGTTATTATTATCGTTTTTACTGTTTTTTTACAGAAGTGACGCAATGGTTAGTTGCTTTACTGCTTTGAAGACTTCTCCAAAGTTGAACAACCTGTCATCAACTCTCCAAAGTTGAACAACACGTCATCAACTCTTCAAAGTTGAACAACACGTCATCAACTCTTGAAAGTTGAACAACACGTCATCAACTCTTCAAAGTTGAACATGTCTTCAACTCTCCAAAGTTGAACAACACGTCATCAACTCTTGAAAGTTTTGAGGTGAGTGATGAGCGCTACAAAATGCCTGTTTGGTGAACCAATTAAATATCAGCAATATCACGAGAACTGCGAAGGCGAAGCACCATTGAGATCTGAAGTTTGCAAACATCAAAAGTGGGTCAAAATCAGTTTAAAAACCAATTTAAATCTATAAAAAGATGATTAAAACTCGAATAAATAGGTTAAAATTAGAATAAGAAGGTTAAAATTAGAATAAGGTTAAAATTAGAATAAATAGGTTAAAATTAGAATAAGAAGGTTAAAATTAGAATAAGAAGGTTAAAATTAGAATAAGAAGGTTAAAATTAGAATAAGAAGGTTAAAAATAGAATAAATAGGTTAAAATTAGAATAAGAAGGTTAAAATTAGAATAAATAGGTTAAAATTAGAATCAAAAGGTTAAAATTAGAATAAATAGGTTAAAATTAGAATAAGAAGGTTAAAATTAGAATAAATAGGTTAAAATTAGAATCAAAAGGTTAAAATTAGAATAAATAGGTTAAAATTAGAATCAAAAGGTTAAAATTAAAACAAAGAAATCAAAAGCTAGAATCGATTGATCACTTGCCAAGGTGCACGATCTGGTGTCAAAATATGATTTGAAAAACAGAATACAAAAATAAAAACAAAATAAGTGACAAAATAAGAGGAAAACGTGTGAAAATGATAACAAAATGTGGTGAGTATAAAAATAATGAATTTAATGCGACGGGAAGATGGATGATGGAGAAGATGGCAGAACTGAAAAGTTAAAAAGAGAGAGAATGACGAAAGATGCAACGAGAATTGAAGAAGGCGGGAAACACGTATCGCACTGTTGCTAGCGTTGCATGTTGTTGTTGTGTTGTCAATTTTTAATTATTGTTGTATTTTACGTTGTTAGTATTGTATGTTGCTGTTAGTATTGTATGTTGTTGTTGGTATTGTATGTTGTTATTAGTAGTGTATGTTGTTGTTAGTATTTTATGTTGTTAGTATTGTATGTTGTTATTGTATTGTATGTTGTTGTTAGTATTGTATGTTGTTGTTAGTATTGTATGTTGTTGTTAGTATTGTATGTTGTTGTTAGTATTGTATGTTGTTTTTGTACTGCGAACAGCTGTTGTATTGTTAATTTTTTTTGTATTTTTTGGTGCTAGGCGCCTTAGCTTCTTGCTTTGGTGCTTCACATTGTTATTATTGCTATTATTATTATTATTATAATTAATATTATTATTATTATTATTATTATTATTATTATTATTATTACTATTGTTATTATTATTATTATTGTTATTATTATCATTGTTCTTGTTTTTATTATGCATTGCATACCGTTGATTCAAAGTGATGCTGTTGCAGACGCAAGCAGTTGTGGCACCGGTTGAGAAAAAGTTCTTGAAAAACTCCCTAGCAACCACCGTGCAACCACCATGCAACCACCATGCAACCACCATACAACCATCATGCAACCACAATACAACCACCATACAACTACCATGCAACCACAATACAACCACCATACAACCATTATGCGACACGCAACAACCTATACAGCAATTGCACAACACGCAGATATGATATCATGACTCGAAAGTGCCTTAAACGACAAAGAAAATCCAGTTCTGGCTGCAGATCGTTCTAGAATGTTTCAGAGCCTTTCAGAATCTTTTAAAACGTTCCAGAAGATTCCTCAATGTTCTAGAATACTTTATGCTCTTTTAGAAGCTTCCAGTTGCTTAGGAACGCATTGGGCGAACGTTGGCAAGGCCACGGAGGATCTACTCACACCTCGTAACCATGAGCGAATAACAAAGATCAAGCAAACTACTTAATACCCGTGGTCGAATATCAACAAAAATATCTCGTAACTATGGCGCCAGCAGCAGACAACAAAAGCAATATCAAACTACAAACGTCTCCAAAGCCCCCCACCACACCACACCACACCACACCACGCCACACCACACCACACCACACCACGCCACACCACACCACACCACGCCACACCACACCACACCACACTACACAACACCACACCACATACCGCCACACCACACAACACCACACTACACAACACCACACCACATACCGCCACACCACACAACATACCACCACAAGCGCCTCAACGGTTGGGCGACTTAAGGTTCCGTTTGAGTTGGTCCCAGAAGAAGAGCGAGAGGACGGTGTGGGGGGCAGACCGGAAAAAGGAAGCGGCCCAGCCCTTGTACAACCCCACCAAGCCCTCAGTGACAAAGATTTTCCGGAAACAGTCGAGGAAACCTTTGTACAGAAGACCCGCGCCCTGGGAACTGATGCCCTGGTTGTATATGCGTGTGGACACGACGTCGAAGGGCGTCATGAAGGCCACCAGCACCACGCCACTCGCCATCGCCGCCACCATAGCGTTGCACCAGTCTGAAGATGGATGGAACACCTGTGGTGGTCATGGTGGGGAGGAGGAGAGGTTATGGGGTTTTGGTGGTGAAATGGTGGTGGAATGGTGGTGGTGGTTGTTGTGGTGGGGTGATAGTAAGGTGGTGGCGATGTGGTGGGGTGATAGTAAGGTGGTGGCGATGTGGTGGATGTGATGGTGACCAACCTATTCATCCATCACACCCCTCTGCCTACCACACCACTTCCACTCAAAAATCCCTCACTCACCACCCATTGTACCCATTCCCCCACTACATACCCCTCCCACCTGCGCATGCGCCAGCTTTTGTCTGATCCAGGAGAAAGAGGTCAACTGGGCAGCGGAACCCACCATCACCCTGGGTATCGCTGCCGTCACTCCTCTCCACAAGCCTAAATGGTAAATGGGAAATGGGGGAGTGGGTGGGGGGAATGGGGTAATGGGTGCACGCACACACACACACACGCGCACACACACACACACGCACACACACACACACACCCACCGATAACGCCGTGTTTGGAGTAGATGTGTTTGAAAGAGTCAAGCATGCCATGTGTGTCGTGTTGATAGCCCACAGCGATCTGCTGAGAGGCCTTTGACTGCAACTGGATCTTGGTCTGGAGGGGGGAGGATGGAAGGTGTGGAGGGGGGAGGGGAGGGGGTTTGCTGCTATTTTTACAATTAATAAACTTAATTGTTAAATAACCACCTGGTTAGGTGGCTTGTGGTTATTTATAGGACTGACTTGAATGTTGAGTGTTTGTCTTGGGAGGAGGGTGTTAATAATCTCATTTAAGATTATTCACAGAAAAGCATCTAATTTTAAATCTAATCAAATCCCCGAAGATTATGATTTGAAGGGAGCAGAAAGGCAAACCATGTAGAAGGGAGAAGCTGCAAAAGCACCCATGCAGCCTGAGATGCCTCCAGCCAGGACAGACTTGAGAGGCTTAACTCTGCCCCCCTCATCTCGGATGAAACCCACCTTGTCAAAACTTTCAAACACTCCAAGACGCACCCCATTCATGATCAGCTGGTACCACAGTGCAGGCACCAAACCCTTCTGTAGAGCTAACAAGCCATCCACCCTACCGATAGTGTAGAAGGCGTGGAAGACATTGCGGTAGTAAACCTTGTAATGGCCTGTGGAGTGGTAATGTTGCAGGCTTGTAGAATAAGGGTTGTGTGGCTCTATATGGCCATTGAATTTTGACAAACATTTACAACTTTTCTGAAATTTCTTTAATTTTTTAACGTTAATTAATCAACTATTTTTTTTTTACATTTCTCTTTATTAATATATTTAAACTAGCACTAAGAACCAAAGCACCTTTGACAATTCTTAACAATCTTTCTTGCTAATCTAATCTAATCACATTTTTTTGATGCTGATTACACAATTTTTAAAAGCATTCTTCTACGAAGTGTTTAGCCTTTACCCTTCCCTTTCACTCACCTCTGACAACTCCCAAATAACTCCCCTCTAACCTCTGGACTTCAGTTCCCCTTGCAGTTGCATGCGAGTCTTGACCACCTCCAGAGGATTGGTGAAAATACCAGCCCCACACGCCGCCACCCCTCCCACCAAGAACTCCATGTACACTTGGTCGGTATGGTGGTGCTTCTATCGCTTCGGTAATTTTATAAATTAAAGTTCAAAATTGGATAAGTAAATTAAAACAATAAACTGAATTAACACGCTTTTTAGAGTTGAGGTTTTAGAAAGTTATACGAAATGATTACGAAAAATCGTTTGCGTTATCTGACATTATGGTTAACTTTTAACTCCTTTTATCGTCAAGTTCATAGGTGACATTGATCAATAAATTTGTTAGACTTCGAAACAAAAAAGTAACGTGACTAACTTTTACAGCATGAAACAAAAAATAAACTGAATAAAAGCATAATTATGACAATAATAATTAAAAAAATTATTACCAATATTATTACCTTTTGTGCTGCAATCATACGCGAAAACGACCGGCTTATTTTGCGGCGATCACAAGTTATCTTCGCAAACGGGAGTACAGCAGGGCGATCCATTGGGTCCGGCCCTTTTTGCCATGGGTGTCAACCATATAGCCAGAAGTGTTCGTTCAAACTTGAATCTCTGGTATTTGGACGACGCAACCATCGGAGGCCCTGCCCGAACTGTTCTTGAAGACGCTAAAAAAATCATATCTCTATTTGACTCTATAGGCCTTTCAGTAAACGACGCCAAATGCGAACTTTATATAATAAATCATTCTCCCGTCAATCGCGAACACACGCTCAACTCTTTTAAGTCGGTATTGCCCAGTATCTCATGCCCGGACAAAAGTCAATGGCAACTACTTGGATCCCCTTTGCTAAAAGAGGGAACAGGGATTATGCTCGACAAAAAGCGAGAGGACGTCGACCGTTTTTTAGTCAATTTAGCTCGCATTCATCCACATCAAGCTTTTTACTTGCTTCGACACTGCCTAAGCATTCCCAGACTCATGTATCTACTGAGATCAAGTCCGACCCATTACTGCATCGACAATCTACGGTCATACGACGACACAATAAGAAACGGACTTAGCCGACTAATGAACGTGGATATCTCCGAAGAATGCTACAAACAGAGCAGATTGCCGACCCGCCACGGAGGCCTAGGAATCCGTTCCGTCGCAGACATCTCCTTGCCAGCGTATATTTCATCTTACAACTCTTCCATCGATCTGATGCAGGTCACATTGTCCGCTTCTCAAATTGATCCTCGCGAATCAATTGACATCGACACTGCCTTAAGTCTATGGTCTCGTGAGTTTGAAAACAAACCAGCCAAGGTCACCAGTCAGCAGGCTTGGGACGAAATTGCCTCCCGTCATCGTAAAATATCCATGGTAACCAATGCCTCGCAGTGGGAACGTAGTCGGCTACACGCCGCATCATCTCCACATTCCGGTGCTTGGCTCCACGCTTTACCAGTTTCAAGCCTCGGAAACCTACTTACTCCCGATGAGCTCCGCATAGCAGTAGCCCACCGTATTGGCGCAAAAATTATCGAACGCACACCATGCAAGTGCGGCACCCAAATTGACGAAACAGCCCTCCACCCTCTCTCATGTCGCCTCCAAGAAGGTCGTTTTCCTCGTCACGGAGCGATAAACGATATAATCAGACGCGCCTTGATAAAGGCCGGAATACCATCAGTTTTGGAACCCACAGGTCTACACAGGGTTGATGGCCGTCGCCCGGACGGCATAACACTCTTTCCGTGGAAGTCGGGAAAGTGCTTGGTCTGGGACGCTACCGTGGTGGACACTTTCTCGGCCTCCCACGTCATCGCTTCTGCGGTCGCACCCGGCTCCGCGGCAGGCTTGGCAGAATCCGCTAAGGTGAAGAAGTACAGCAACCTAATCGGGAACTACGTGTTCCAGGCAGTAGCTATAGAGACCGGAGGTTCTATCGGCCCCTCATCCTTGTGTTTCCTTACGGAGCTGGGCCAGCGACTTCGAGAAACAACGGGCGATGCACGCGAGACTGCATGGATTTTCCAGAGGTTATCGGTCGCGGTCTGCAGGGGAAACGCGGCAAGCGTGCTACATGTTCACCAGCGGCAACTATAATTATTTATAATTCCAAATTGTTAGCCGTCCATTCGTGTTTATTAAATCATTTGACACTACAAACGTGACATTACCTATTTTCCCATTTGGTTTTTTCATTTTATAATAAAGTTAATTACATAGAATTAAAAAAATAAACAGGATCATCGACTCTATACAAATCAAATCTTTGTATAGTGCTGATGACAAAAGCCCTCTGCTACGAACTGTTTAAACAACAAAGTTTTGAGGGTTTTTTTGAAATGAAAGTGAAGAAGTAATAGAGGTGAGATTGGGGGTAGAGAGTTCCATAGAAGGGGCCTACAGTAGGAAAGTGCAGATTTACTATAAGTACTATTGGAAGGTATCATTAAAAATGAGAATGAATAGAAGATCAAGTTTTAGATGTAAAATTAGGCACTTTTTTGGGAAAGATCAAAAAGATTAAGACTTTTACCGCTTTTGCGGAAGCGTGTATGACCGTTTCTTCAATTTACTTTTTTCAAACTATTATTTTAACTATTTAAGTTTCAAATATTAGTTAAAAAAATTTTAATTTATCTAAAAGTTGTTGTTTGTGCCGCTTGCAAAGATTTTAAAAATATTTCTTAAAAATTGCCAAATCCACCATTTTCTCGTTTGAAATACAAACATTTCAGTGAAATCGTCAACCAACGCCTACATAAATAATGTTTGCCAACTTAATCAACAAGAAAGTAAAAAAGTGTTGAAAGGCATTGCAAAGAATTGTGGTATCCAGACAGGCTTACAGGTGAATATGAGAAGTGGCTGAGGAGGAGAAGCATTGCAGTAACATCGTCAACCAATCGACTACAAGAATACCATTTGCCAACTTGAAAAACAAAAAAATAAGTGAGTGTCCAAAAAATTGCAAGGAATTGTGGTCTTTTTGAAGACTATTTAAAAAAAGATCTGAGTCTCCTACGAGGAGGCAAGTTCAAAAGATCAGCTAAGTAGTGAAGGGAGTGATTATTTTTTATTTTAAACATGAGAGTGCACATATTGAAAACGGATCATTTTTTAAAAAGCAACCAGTGTGAAGAGATATGGGTAAGAGATGGACGAAATAATTTATGAGTACCAGAAACTAAGTGGGCAGCGCTATCAAAAGCTTTGGTGAAAGGGTGTAGTCTGGTCTCTGGAAGTCTATAGTATAAAAAGTTACAACAGCCAAAGCCGGACAAAATAAGCGAAGAAACTAGTAATTTGAGAGTTGGATTGTCTAGGAAAAGTTTCAGTTGCTTGATACGACGAAGATGAAAAAAAGATGATTCAGCTACAGATTTTATTTGTGGTATGAGAGAAATTAAAAAGTCAAAGGCGAAGCCTAAACAATGGATGGTGGAAAAAGAGGCGAGTGAAAGGTTTGATGAAACTGTTACTAAGGGATTCAATAAGTCGAGAAAAGTTGCTAAAATTTATAAAATCAAATCTCAAGGGATTGAGTTTGAGGAACATAGAATCACTCCAAGAGATTATTTTACCAACAAATGGAGAAGGCGTTTAATAAAGAAAGGTTTAGTTCATTATTAGAATTTGAAAGTCGGGTAAGGAAGCGGTTTTGTTAATATACTAAAAGGTTTTTGTGAAAACTATTATTTTGAAGAAAACGGAACCTACGCTTAGAAGTTAGTATGGTTAGATACAAAATTCGACGTCTAACAAGGCGAGGTGGGTGAAAGGGCACAGAAGGAAGATTCCGAAAAAAGTCGAGAGAATAATTCACTGAACATTTTAATAGAAAATATATATTCCAAGCCAGTACTTGAATCTAAGAATTAGGAAATACAAAAGAATGGAAAACTACAGTTTTCGTCCAAATTGCAAGTTTGAAAACAGTCCGTAGCAAAAACATGTGTTTGTCAGGCTGCTAACCAAGGATTTTACCGTGAACGACGTTGCCTTTTTCGAGTCTAACAAGGTCGCTCATGCGTGGCTAAAAGAACCTGCAAGAAGGGCGAACCTCTGCCAATTGTCGACCCCTGGACCAGGAGCTGTGATGTTTGTGGTAGATATTTTCTATCGAGTGCAGGCCTCGTTAATCACATGAATACCCATGGGAACCAGACATCTACAACTGTCTCAGTCGTCAGTCTCTCATCAGTTGGACATGGAAATCTTCCTCAGACCTGTTCCGTATGTAGAAAAGTCAGCAAGTCAGCAGGAGGGCCCAAAAGACACTTCAAGGTCCATGGAACCACTGCCCCTGTGATTGACAAGCAGGAGTTTGACTGCCATCTCTGCCACAATAAGTGTAATTCTCTTGCCGGATCAAAGAGCCCCCTGAGAGCTCATGAGAGCAACAGTTGATGAGTTGATGTGGAAGGAAGCACTATTGGCTGACAAGATGGAGCAATCAGCATGTGCGTGCGTTCAAATAACACCCATTTGTTGGTTTACTCGTATCAAAATGAAGTATTCCAAATATAATGCAACAAAAATAATATAATAATAACAATATTATTATTATTATTGTTATTTAATACAATTTATACTGATAATAATATTTAAACAGCCATGAAATAATCGATAAAACTTGAAATGGTGATAAACTAATCACTCAAAATTTGCTCGAAGATTTATATAGCACTGAAGTAGAACGATGATTGAAATAGAGGTGTAATTAATGATATAATTCCTATTACCATATTGTAATGGAAGAGCGCTTTTGAGGAGTGTGGAATCAACTCTATGCAGATTTTTTGATTAAATTAAATTAAAGATATGAAATGATGAAATGTTAATGAGCACGAGATGTGGTGCTTACAGACAGAATGTGCCTAGTGGGAGATGTTGCATAAAAAGAGGGATGGGTGCTTGAGAGGCATGACAACAGGGATGGGCGGTTGAAAGGCATGACAACAGGGATGGGCAGTTGAGTTTCAATCATACTAATTGAATGAAAAATGAGTACTTGAATTGATGAATAAAGTGAACAATCGCATGAATCGAGGTGTTGAGAAAAAATTTTGATAATTGATAATCGATTATCATTTCCGAAAACTTAATTACACCATGTTGATGGTTGTGGCTCTGACTATTAGACACACCTTTTTGAGCTTGCCTATTTGAACTGTTACAACACTTAAAAACAACAACAAAAACAACAGCAAAGACAAAGAAGACAACAACAAAGACAAAGAAGACAACAGCAATGACAAAAACAAAAACAACAGCAAACAACATATATGCATGCGCCTCAACTGCCTGCCATGCTCTTTGAAAATAAATAGTTAAATAGTGTTTGTTAATAATAATAATAATAATAATAATAATAATAATAATAATAATAATAATAATAATAATAATAATAATAATATGAAGATTATTATTATTTTTACTATTTATTCCTATTACTTATGCAAAAGTGCAAGTGACGTCGCGCGTATCAGCGATGACGGGGTCAAGTGGGGATGGTGGGGAGGAGGGGTGAGGCGTGGAAGAGGGAGGGTGGTTGTTCAATGAGTCTCTTGCATTGCACCAACCTCAACTCCACCTCCTCCACCCTGGGTGGTCTGCTCTCGTGATCCTCTGATGGGAGGGGGGGAGGAAGCGAGGTCAAAAGGGGGCATGAGAGTGTAGAGGGAGTGAGATGGGTGGGAGTGAGTGGAAGAGAGAGTGAGATGGGTGTGGAAGGAGTGAGGGTGAAGAGGGTAGGAGTGGGGGTGAGTGTGAAAGATGTGGTGGGGTGAGGAGGTGAAGTTTATTTTTGGTAAACATTTTCCATAATTTTATTTCGGAGTTATTATTCGGACAATTGTTTCATTTAAAAAAAATAATTTTATTAATTTCAAATAATTCCAAGTTAACTGAATCATTTTATTCGGTGAATGGCAGTGAATGATCGAATAATTAAAACGTTTTAATTTTTTAATTTTAAAAATATTCAAGTCAAGAAGTGACCAACTAGAAGAAGAGAGGTAGTGGTCGAGTGTGTTCTTGAGCACCGAGTGCATAGTGGAGGCTACAGTTTCCAAGGTGAGCTGTGTTTGTGTGCGTGTGTGTGTGTGTGTGTGTGTGTGTGTGTGTGTGTGTGTGTGTGTGTGTGTGTGTGTGTGTGTGTGTGTGTGTGTGTGTGTGTGTACGCGTGAATATAAAGCATCAGTCAATCAACGCTTCAACTGAAACATCACAGGATGTTGTTAGAGCTTTGACCAAAACCATACTTTACACCCACACACCAGACTTAACACCCACACACCAGACTTAACCACACACCATACTTAACCACACACCATACTTAACACCCACACACACCACACTTAATAACCACACACCACACCACACCACACTACACCACACCACACCACACCACATCACATCACGTCACACCACACCCCACCACACCACACCACACCACACAACACCACACCACACCACACCACACCACACCACACCACACTCCACCACACCACACCACGGCACCTTGAGGTCATCGCCATAGCTATAGTTCCAGGCGAGGAAGAGGGCAGTGAAGAGGTCTCCAGAGCCTGTGAACTTGGCAGCCAGTGTGGGCACTTGCACCATGTAACACTGCTGAGTGCCGTCTATGGTGGTGGGGGTGGTGGAATTTGATGGAATGGGTGAAATGTGGTGGTGGAATTTGATGGTGGTGGTGGAACTGTGTTGAAGTTAACATCCAATTCCAATGCTCCATCGAGTGTCAATGCCTCAACGATCTCACTTATGATCTTGCTGGCGATGGAGGTGATGGTGTCCTCCTCTTCTTCGCCATGGCAACCAGACTGCTCTTCATGGTAACGGGTCTGGTTGTCATGACGACGGGAGACGGAACAGCTGGTGAGGACGACGGTGGAAGGACCCATGCTGTGCAGACGTCGTATGGCTGTCATGGCTCCTTCCATGCCTTCTATCTTCATGTCCAACAGCAGTCTGTGGAGCATGATGGTGGAATGTGGTGGTTGTGGGGTGGTGTGGTGTGGTGTTGTATGGTGTGGCGTGGTGTAGTGGGGTTTATTATGGTGTGGTGTAGTGTGGTGTGGTGTGGTTGGTGAAATTGTGATGGTGATGAAGTTTATTGGTGAGAACGTGGTGGTGGTGGTGATGAAGTTATGGGGAATGAACGGTGGAGAAAGTGAGCTTATGAGAAGTTCAACGTTGGTGGTGAGTTTTTGGGGAGTTTGTGGGAATGGTGTTATAAGAAGACTGTGGTGGTAGTGGTGATGACAACCCACATAGGAGCCCTCAACCCCCTCACTCGGCCTCGTATTGGTTGGGTGTGAGAACATCACTGATGGGGATGATTTCGTCTCGGTAGATGTTGATCAAGGAGGCTGGAACATACTGGAGGAAGAGAAGGAGGAAGGAGGATAAGGAGGAGAGAAAGAAAAAAGAAGGGAGAAGGAAGAGAAAAAAGAAGAGAAAAGAAAGAAAAGAAAAAGAAAAAAAAAAGAGAGAAGAAGAAGGAAAGAAAAAGGAAAGGAGAGAAGAAGAAGAAAAGAAAAAGGAAGAGAAGAAGGAGGAGAAGAAAGTGGAGCTTGAAAATTAAATTTAAAAGTGAACCTTGAAAATTAAGTTAGAAAGTGCTTTAAAGGCTCTAGAAAGCAACAGAGAACAAGAGGTGTGAAGAGGCACTCACCAATTCACCATCATCCCCCAGAACCGGGTCACAAACTGAAAGGGGTGGGTGAATTGATGCTTGGGAGATGATGAGAATGATGATATTACTACTACCAATAATAATAATAATAATAATAATAATAATGATAATAATAATAATAATAATAATAATAATAATAATAATAATAATAATAATAATAATAATAATAATAATAATAATAATAATAATAATAATAATAATAATATAAATAAATACAAATTACAAAAACACTTTTTTTTTCAAAGCATTCGCATGAATTGACAAAAGGTTATAAAAATGAAAAAATAGGTCATATTCTTTAGAAGTAGGTCACCGTATTGCAGACGACAATTGACCTTCTTGACGTCCGAGACGATCTTGACAATGGCTCGGAGGAATGAGTCGGAAGCTACATATCCTGGTGGGGGTTGGTGGATAATATGAAAATGATGATGATGAGAATAACAACTATTATGATGATGAGAATGATGGAAAGGAAGAGGATGGTGATAATAAGAATGATGATGATGATGTCATCATGATAAAAAGAGAAGAGATGAAGAAACCGGTGAGGAGGTGTGAGTAGTGGTTGATATGGTTGCACGAAAGACCCCTGTAGAGTTCCATGAGGTCTGTGTCATTGAGTGTCTGACCACTGAAGGTACTGTAACCTTGGTGCATGGTGGGAAATATGGTGCAGAAGTGAGGAAAAGAAAACTTGGTCCATGTATTGTTGAAACAAAGCAATACACAACTACAAGAAAAATGAAATACAATAAAGGATAAATACACTTGTGAATATTATTATAGTGGCATCAATGAAGAAAAGATTCAAGATACTCCAATAAATACTCTTACATGAATTCAATTTTTTATAAATTATGTTTGAAAATTAAAATTTCAAATAGTCAATAAAAATAGTTTAAATAAAGTAACTTAAAGTAACAGCCATACATGCTTCCACTAGATTGGAAAGATTAACCCAATCTCTCTAACAACTCAAAGAGCTTATGCTTCAATAAAAATAAAAGATGAACTAACCAGTGTGGTTAGAAAATTGGACTGAGTTGATTTGGTCAACTTCAAAACCAAGAAGCTGTGAGGGTTATGGCAAGAATCAACCCTTTGAATTTATTATTTTTAGTTTTGATTATTGAAAAACAATATTGTAAAGTATTAGAAAAAAATGTATTATTCGCCATGACATGTTGAATTATAAAAAAAAGTGTTACTCTTATAAGATAAATTAAACCTGTAAGGGAAAAACTGCACTTTTGTTTCCAACGTAGCCAGAAACAACATGACTCTGAATCGAAAGGACTCGTGAGTCGTGAAGAGAAACCATTTTGTGATTTTTTATTCTTTTTTGGCGTATTTATATTGAAAAGAACACTTTCAAAAGTCGGTATTTACTTAAAATTGGAATTATTTTCATTTAATTGAATCATTAAAAATATTTCAGTCAGAAGTAAGCTTTGACTTTTTAGATAAGCTTTGACAAAAATAACAGACTTTAAACCGTTCAAGCCGACATCAGAGATCACATGTATGAAGCTATATTGAACAGATGGTATACAAACCCCTGATGAAACAAAAAAATTTCAACTTCGTTAAATAACAAAACAATACTCAAAAGATTTGTAAAAGAATTTTAAAAAATTGAAATTTATATTCTTCGAATATCAAATGTCAGCAATAATCAATAAATGTCATCACAGGACTTCATGAAAAGTACAGATTTAGCATAAGTACTACTTGAAGGTATCCTAAAAAATGAGAATAAGTAGATCTCAGTCCCTTACAAGAAGGCAGCTTAAAAGGTCAGCTGAGTAGGTAGGTGAGTGACTATTTTATATTTTTAACATGAGAGTGCAGATTTTGAAGATCCATTTGCCTTTTTAAAAATATTTCAGGAATGATTTCACCTTTTGTAAAACATTTGGTCAATCAGTCGTTTTATGAGTGAATTGTCTCAAAGTCTTGAAAATCGGCTCAGATTACACCACTGTTGAAAAAGTCTATTCTTGATCACAACGTTGCTCCATCCTACAGACCCATCTCTAATATTCCTGTTTTGTCCAAACTCTCAGAGAGGCTTGTTCTCATTAGAATTATGAACCATTTAATTAATCCAAACCTTCTTCCCACCCACCTATTAGCTTACCGTCGTCATCATTCCACTGGAACGGTTGTCACAAAGGTGTATTCAGACATCCTTGGTGCAGCCGATAATAGTAAGCTTTCCCTTCTCATACTGTTAGACCTGTCGGCTGCTTTTGACTTGATTCATACCAGTGTTTTGTTAAAGCGGCTGGAAAGTACATATGGTTTTGATGGTCTCACACTGGAATGGTTCAAAAATTACTTGAGTGACAGATCCTTTGATATACGCTAAAGCAACCATTTTGAAAAAAGAACTTTAAGTAAATTTAAAACTAATAATTAAATAAAAGATAAAACAGTTATTTTCAAAGATATTTAGGCTAAAAAAACTGATATAACGAATTAACTTCAGAGGTCGCCTTGTAAGATGGCGTCTAAACAAACTGTTTTTTTATAATCATTCTTATCGTTTTCAAATGAAGATAATTATTATATTAAATTTAGTTTTTAATAATTCAATACTGCATCGTTAGGTATTAATGAGTGCTACCATGGGGTTATTGAAGTGCCAGGGGTGCTGGATGGTGGCCAAAAAAGAGGGATGAACTTCATTCGTTCTGTCCTTCCTCGACATGAAGCTTTGATAACTAACATTTTTATTAAGTCCTTATCATTCCTAATGATAAACAACAATACAAACTAAAGTAATAATAATAGCAATAATAATAATAATAATAATAATAATAATAATAATAATAATAATAATAATAATAATAATAGCACTAAAAATGGAAAAGAATGGATGAATGAATGTACAATTTGTTGATAAAAGTAATTATCATATTAATACTACTACTTATAATAACAACAGAAATGACATCATTAATAATAAAAAAGCTCATTTGTGAAGCGCCAAAGCATAAAAGTTGTAGCGCAATCTTTTATGAGCTTTGGCACCACTCCCAAACATATTGAAATCATTTCACTCTTGAACTCAAAGGAGTAAGGGGAGGAACCAGTGGCATTTGAACTCCCTAGTAACGCGCCAACAGTTTAAATTCAATAATATACTTATGAAA
The DNA here is from genome assembly GCA_947562095.1 of Branchellion lobata. Lineage (NCBI taxonomy): Eukaryota > Metazoa > Annelida > Clitellata > Hirudinida > Piscicolidae > Branchellion > Branchellion lobata. Next base: position 333,137 of record OX387254.1, read on the forward strand.
TTATATTAAATAAATAAATATATATATATATATAGATATATATGTAGACTTTAGTATACATTATATTGAAAACAATTGTAAAAGCTGTAGAACTGAAGTAACCTTTGTGGCACGATATTGAACAGTGTTGTTTACGATCCATTGAAAAAAAAAAAAAAAAAAAAAAAAAAATATATATATATATATATATATATATATATATATATATATATATATATATATATATATATATATATATATATCCAGAAAAAACACACGCGAGCACTGGCCTCGAAAGTGTGCGGGGTTAGAGGCACTGCTGCAACATCCGTCTTTTATTGAGATTGCAGCACTGGATGCTCCCTTTCAAAAGTGAACTCGTCGAGAAAAGTCAATGCTGCAATATTTCAATGTTTATGCGGCACTGAACATTTTAAAAAGCTATTTGTTTATGTAGCGCTGTTTATTTTTATAGCGCTGAGTTTCATAAGTGCTGCTTTCCCAAGGTCTTGTTCTCGATGACTCCCAGCAGCTCTTGCAGCAAGCCATGCACGGGAGTTGAAGGTCGACAGCCCAGACAACTGCGTCATTATGACTTCATTATGACGTCATGATGACACCAGTCACCACCGCTCGTGAAGTGGCTTTTCTTGTGGGTGCGAAACTTGAATATGAAGATCCACAACAAATTGAAACGCCTTCTAGGGTTTCAGGCAGGAACACGCCAGGAATCGAAGCGCGGATGATAGGTTGGATGTAGCGTGGTGCAGCAAACATCGGAGTACGAATGACAGACGTGATCGAGTCGGAGAGGGGCGTTGAAACAGGAAGAAGTGTTGGAAATATAAAGAGAAATCAGGCTTGAAAGCGCCTATGAGACTGGGCGCAAGAAGAGAACTATAATACTAAGACTGACCGTGGTGAAAACAATATTAATAATGAGAGTATTATCATTATACTGTGAATGTAATAGTAAATGATATCTGAAAAATATATATGTGTGTTTAACAGCCTTCTTTAGATCAAGTCCAGACATACGCTGGAAATGTTGCAAGAACACGGCGAATAGTGGAACTAAAAAGAAAACATAGAAAAAATATTAAAAAAAGTTTGGATAATAATAATAAAAAATAAAAATAATAAAAATAATAATAAAAGTAATAATAATAATAATAATAATAATAATAATAATAATAATAATAATAATAATAATAATAAAAATAAAACGAATATTATTATATTAGCATACCAAGTAGAGTTTCGAGGCCACTCAAAACGTCTTAACAATAATAATGATGATAATATTTAAAAATGAGATTGAAATATGCTAATAAAATAATAATAATAATAATAATAATGATAATAATAATAATTTCGAATGTGTTGAACTGGTGTCAAAAACAAGTGTAGCATTATATAAGGGGGTCTGCGTGCAAGTTGTTGTGGTGGTGGTAGGTGTGGTAGTGGTGGGTGTGGTGGTGGTAGGTGTGGTAGTGGTGGGTGTGGTGGTGGTGGTGGTGGTAGGTGTGGTGAAAGGGCGTTGAAAAGTGGTGGCGGTGAAAGGGGTGATGATAGGACGGACCGTGGTTCAGCTGATTTCGAAATCACCATTGAGACTCAAAACTCATAAAAACTGCCGCTTGACTCGAACAACCACCATCAACAACTACCAACAAAAACTATCACCACACCTACATCCACCTACGAACAATACCAAGACAACCACCATACCACAAAAATAACCACATCACCACAATAAGAAACCACACCATCATCAAAGTTTCGCCATCACCACTAATACAGACACACACCACCACCAACCACAGCCCAAGAGCCACACACCACCACCAACCACAGCCCAGGAGCCACACACCACCACCAACCACACCACAAGAGCCACACACAACCACCAACCACACCACTACCACCGCCACTACTGCAGCTGGACACACAGGAGGGCGTCTTGCGGGCAGATGGACAGCTCCACAGAAGCACCATCGTTAAACGTGAACGACTGCCCTCCGTCCACTACGATGCATGCATCGTACATGCGAGACTTGACTTTCAAACTAGGGATGGGCGAGTGGTTATTAAATAATAATAATAATAGAAATTTTGAAAATAATATTGTTTTTTATTGTTTATATGTTATATTTAATTTTATACTTCCACAATGTATAATTATATATCTCGGTGCAGGTTGAGTAACGCCTCAATTTGATGACGTCAGCTTATTGTTGGTTGTTGTTATCTTCAAGTTTTAATTAGTCGATATTGTAGGAAGAAAAATTAATGGGTTATAATTGAATCATGAATAAATTGATGCGAACAAATGAAGCGCTTGATGAAGGAGTGAATGAAGCGCTTGATAAATTGACTGACTTGGTGCAGAATCCTCTGGACTCTGAGTTCACCTGGAACACACCTGCGTGGATACATGGATGCATGGATGCATGAATGCATTGGTGTATGATGAATGGATGCATGGGTGCATGGATGCATGAATGCATTGGTGTATGATGAATGGATGCATGGGTGCATGGATGCATGAATGCATTGGTGTATGATGAATGGATGCATGGGTGCATGGATGCATGAATGCATTGGTGTATGATGAATGGATGCATGGGTGCATGATGAATGAATGCATGGGTACGTTGATGAATGGATGCCTGGGTGCATGGGTGCATGATGAATGGATGCATGGGTGCATGGATGAACGAATATCACACACACATCCCCACCCACCCCTAGCGAGGGGGTCTCTAACGGAATATGCCATTTTTTCTTCGCCTGCTCCGAACATGAGGGCGTTGTTGAAGTCGCTAACGATGCTGCTGAGTTTCCAGTCATCGCTGACGTTGGCGTTGCTGCAGCAGTTGTACTTCTGGGCTGCGGTTGGGAAGGTGTTGGTGGGGGTTTGTTTGTGTGCGTGAGTTTATATACATATGTGTATGTGCGTTTGTGTGTGTGTGTGTGTGTGTGTGTGTGTGTGTGTGTGTGTGTGTGTGTGTATGTATGTGTACGTGTGCAGAGACCGATGGTGAGGACTTGTTTGACGGTGGACTTGGTGATGTTGTTGGAGTTGAAGAACCACGAGGTGGACCCCGTACCCGGGCACACCATCAGACCAGAACTCTTCTGCTTCTCCTTCGGCCCGCCATCTATCGACAACTCGTAATATGACACTCTGCGTTTGTGTGTTTGAAGGTAAGTGGGTTTGTGTGTTTGTGGCTGAGTGGGTTTGAGGGTGGGCAGGTTTTTGTGTTACAAATAACGACAAAAAACACAACATAATACAACAAAAACACAACAAAAAACACAACACAAAAAAAACACAACAAAATACAACAACAACAACAAAGATGAAGGCTCGCCTGGCGGAAAGTTTTTCGCCGATGAAGACTTCATTGAGGGAGAGGATGGGCAGGGTGGTCTTGCCACTCTGTTGGGAGGAACCCCCCATCCCTGGGGTAGCCCCCATCCCTGGGATAGCCCCCATCCCTGGGGTAGCCCCCATCCCTGGGGTAGCCCCCATCTCTGGGGTAGCCACGCTCAGTTTATCGAGCTGCTTGTCCTTGTGGGCCTTGCGGGCGTTCATGTGGATGGTGCGACTGAAGTCCTGGTCGTCTTCGAAATCAGAAATGTCCTGCAGGATGACCTCCTTTGAGGTGTCGTACAGGTTGAAATGGCTCTCCTCCAACTCCCCGTCCAACTTTAACCGGATCCGCTGCCGCTTGAACCAGCTGTGGGACGTTTATGGGAGGGGTGAGGTTGGAATTGAGTGTGTGTGTGTTTGAAAGCGAAGAAAGAGGGAAAAAAAAGGAAAGACGAAGAGAAAAAAGAGAAGAAGGAAGAAGAGAAGAAGGAAAATGAGAAAAAGAAAAAAGAAGAAAAGAAAGAGAAAAAGGAAGGATGGGAGGAGGAGGAAAAGAAGAAAAAAGAAGAGGAAGAAAGCGATGAGTAGGAGAAGAAAGAAAAGAAGAAGAAGGAAGAGACCTGAAGTTGTGGTTGATGAGGGAGGCGAGGGTGTTCTCGAAGTTGAGGGAGTTCTTGCGGGGCAAACACAGGAAGCCCTCCGACCTGCAGACAATGTGAATAACTTCAACCCATTCACTTCAACCCATTCACTTCAATGCATTAACTTCAACCCATTCACTTCAATTACTCAATTCTCATCAAATTAGCATCAATTAAATCATCTATCAAAATGACCCTGGAACTCTTCAGGGTCATTTTGCCACTATAATAATGAACACAGTTGCACTGTGTTCTATTTCAGTGTATTGTATAGTAGTTCAGTGTATTGTATAGTAGTTTAGTGTATTGTATAGTAGTTCAGTGTATTGTATAGTATTTCAGTGTATTGTATAGTATTTCAGTGTATTGTATTGAGTGTTGCTATGGTGACAACACCATGAGTAAAAGTGAAAATGAAATTAATAAAAAGTGGAAAGTGTAAAAGTGGAAAAAGTAAAAAGAGAGTGTTAAAATGGAACCGGTCAGTGTCGGAGTTGAGTCCAATGAGGGGCTTGTTGGGGGTCTGCATCATGGTGGCAGCCAGCAGGAAAGTTCCATCACCACCAAGGGAAAAGACTGCATCAGCCCAGTCAATGAACTGAGGCTTGAAACTGTAGCGCTGGAAGATCTTGTACCTTATATGCTTCTTGCTGTGGAAGTTGTTGATCGGTGATGGCAGAAGTTATCAATTGATAATTAATAGCAAAGAGTTGATAACCAAATTAATGGGAAAATCATATTTCTTGACTTGAAACAGTTTTGTTGAATGTAATGATGGTGTAGTTTGAGGGATTAATTTGAGTGCCTGAGGAACACATTGCATGCACTGACACTTCAAAAACATATTTATTATTATACACTATTGAAACAAATCATTATCATTTTGTCACTAAGAGATTTATTATTATTGTATTAATAAAATTAAAATTTGCAGCATTACTCGAAAGCATGTTTCAGCTGGGCTAGGCTTTTGGCATATTCCTGATGTCTCAGCAACAAGAAGTCATAGTTTGATCCTTTGTTGTTTATCTTAGGAGAATTTGACAATAATATAAATGGTTATCTGATCCGGTGTTCACTGAGGGCAATCAACATTCGCATTTATGATGGCATGCATAATTCATAATTCTCACATATCGCTTGAGGTCGCTTTCTGTGAGATTGGGCTTCAAAACGTACTTTTCATATTCGTACCTTGTTACTTTTCGAACAATTATAACTTTTTCGAGTTTCAAATCTTTTTCGTTAATTTGTAAACTTGCGAATTTTTTTTTGCAAAAAATATGCTCATTGTTAAATCTCCAATTTTTCAATTTTTTTGAAAAAACTGTCCTTGCTATACTTTTGAACATATCTTGCTACTGTTTAAGAACGTCTTTAGAACATTATAACTTACATTTCCTTTTAATGAATCGTTAAATGCACTTTTTATAACAGTTTCAATAAATAATTTACTATATAACGAATTATATATTCTATTTTAATAACTAAATAATAATTTTTCTAATCAATTTCAACATTTTACTGATTCTTTTAGCGCTCTTCAAGGTTTTAAATGGGTTTCCCTTAAGTTAAAAATAATAAAGATTCATTAAAAAAATTATAATTTGAGTTTTCTCTCAATTTATCACAAAATGTTACACTGAAGAAATGAGTTCAATTTTTGAGGTTTTTAGCTCCATAATGTTAATTTTTTTAGCTTATAGTAACATTTAATTAACCAAATATCATATAAAAGCTGACCAAACCACCAGTCGAACAAAATTCTCTGGTTAAATAAACTAATAGTTTTTATTAGTGCAAATGACCACTAAAGCGAAGAGTGCTTTAAGGGTAGAGGACTTTGAAGTTTTGGCCACCATAGGCTCAGGCTCATATGGAGTAGTGAGGAAGGTGCGCAGAATGAAAGATAAGCAGGTTGGTCAAATAATTTGGAAATGTTGAAAAAACAATTATTTCTACATTAAAATTTAAAAAAATATTTTCCAAAAATTCTGAAAAAAATTAAATTTTTCTTGTACATTTAAAAAAAAATTAAAGTAATTCAATTTTTTTTTAATATTCTACAAAAAGTTGATTTAATTCCAACTTTTTAATTTCAAAAATATTTTCAATATAAAATATACATTTCTTATAATTCATTTTTTATCCTAATATTAATAACAAGTATTCAATTCCACCTTCAACGACCACTGTCATTCATCAGCTTTTGTGGGTGTTACAAAGGAATGTTTGTGGGTGTTGAGAAAGGGTGCTTTTTGTAACAACACCCCCCCCCCCCAGGTGCTGGTATGGAAAGAACTTGACTACTCGGGGGCCTCTGAGTCTCAGAAACAAATGCTTGTCTCCGAGGTGCTGCTGTTGGGGGGGATTTCATGAGAATTTAATAACAAAAATAATAATAATAATAATTATTATTATTATTATTATTATAAAATTAACAATAATAATAATAATAACAATAATAATTATTAATATTATCTTTATAAAGCACTCAACTTGTCAATGAGATGTGCTTTTATAGTCATGACAAGTGTCATAAAAGAGTCATGATGACGTTTGTCATGATGTCATGATGTGATGACGTGTGTCATGACGTCATGGTGTGATGACCTGCAGGTGAATGTGCTCAGGTCTCTCAAACACCAGCACATCGTGAGGTATCCTGCTCTTCTCTTCAAGATTATGTCTCATTAATTATCATACTAATTATTTCTTGTTCACAATTATTGTTATAATCATGTTTCATTAGTCATCATCATCATCATTATCATTATTCTCATTATATGCCTCTTCAAGCTCAGTGATGACCATAGTTATCAAATTAACTTTTACTCAACTCCAATCGAGGATCAGCCATTTGAGCAATGAACTTCACCAATTAAGTTCAATTAATTAAAGTTAATGGCTGCAACACAGGTACATTGACCGCATGATAGACCGCAGGAGGTGTGTGTTGTACTTGCTGATGGAGTACTGTGAGGGCGGTGACCTTGCCTCACTCATTGCTCGGACCAGGAAGGAAGGGTTGGTGTGGTGTGGTTGATGTAGTGTGGTGTGGTGTGGTGTGGTGTGGTGTGGTGTGGTGTGGTTGATGTAGTGTGGTGTGGTTGATGTAGTGTGGTGTGGTGTGGTGTGGTGGGGTGTGGTGTGGTGTGGTGTGGTGGGGTGTGGTGGGGTGTGGTGTGGTGTGGTGTGGTGTGGTGTGGTGTGGTGTGGTGTGGTGTGGTGTGGTGTGGTGTGGTGTGGTGTGGTGTGGTGTGGTGTGGTGTGGTGGGGTGTTGTACCTGTTAAGTGCTTGAAAATTGATTGTTTATTCCTTCCCAGAATTGACCCTACCAATCTCAATACTCATTCCTTCCATTCACGTAGCAACCACTTTCTAATTAGCAAGCAAACCTTCCGTAGATAACCCACCATCTTTCCATAGCAACCACCATCTCTCCATAGCAACCACCATCTTTCCATAGCAACCACCATCTTTCCATAGAAACCACCATCTTTCCATAGCAACCACCATCTTTACATAGCAACCACCATCTCTCCATAGCAACCACCATCTCTCCATAGCAACCATCATCTCTCCATGGCAACCATGTTAATTTTTCTCATAACAACCACCTCTTTGACTATAGCAACCAGATAGACGAGAGGCTGGTGTGGAGGGTGTGTTACCAGCTGACCACTGCAATCAAGGAGTGCCACTCCAGGTGCAAAAACGGAAAGTCAGGTGGGTGGTCTCTTCTCTCGCCAACACCACTCTGTTTATTTATTTTTCTTCTTTATTTCTTCTGACTTTTTCAACCTTTCCTAACTCTTTCTCACAACTCTTCTTTCTTCTCCTCATTTCCCTTCTAACTATTCTTCCTTCTCTTCTTCTTCTTCTTCTTCTTCTTCTTCTTCCTTCTCTTCTTCTTCTTCTTCTTCTTCTTCTTCTTCTTCTTCTTCTTCTTCTTCTTCTTCTTCTTCTTCTTCCTTCTCCTCTTCTTTTTCCTTTTCTTCTTCTTCTTCCTTCTCTTCTTCTTCCTCTTCCTCCTCTTCATCTCTCTCTCTTCTTCTCCCTCTTCCTCTTCTCCAGTATTGCACAGAGACCTCAAACCAGCCAACATCTTTTTGGACGGTTGTTTGAACGTCAAGCTGGGTGACTTCGGTCTCGCCAGGGTGCTCAAGCATGACCACAGCCTCGCCAAGACCTGCGTAGGAACACCCCTCTACATGTCCCCCGTGGGTGGGTGGTGTTGTTGGGGGGAGGGGAAGGGGGTGTTGGTGGATGGGTGGTGTTTTTTGGGGGGAGAGGGTGGTGTTAATGGGTGGGTGGTGTTGTTGGGTGGGTGGTGTTAATGGGTGGGTGGTGTTAATGGGTGGGTTGTGTTAATGGGTAGGTGGTGTTAATGGGTGGGTGGTGTTAATGGGTGAGTGATGTTGTTGGTGAGATGTGGTGTGATGTTGGTGACATTGGTGGGACAAGAACATTGTTGGTGTTTCTCATTATGGGGTAGGTGATCATCACCATCCTCACGACCATACTAACACTACACCATACTTCTTGCCATCACACTATGCCACACCACACCACACCACACCACACCACAGGAGCTGGTGTCAGGCACAGAATACAACGAGAAGTGTGACATCTGGGCTCTGGGATGTCTCCTGTACGAGCTGTGTTGCCTCCAACCACCCTTCCTCGCCACCAACCAACTGGAACTCGCAGCCAAAATATGCACGGGAAGGTCTGGGGTGGTCTTGAGGGGGGTGGTTTTGAGAGGGGTTGAGGGGGGTTTGAGAGGGGTTTGAGGGGGGTGGTTTTGAGAGGGGTTGAGGGGGGTTTGAGAGGGGTTTGAGGGGGGTGGTTTTGAGAGGGGTTGAGGGGGGTTTGAGAGGGTTTGAGGGGGGTGGTTTTGAGAGGGGTTGAGGGGGGTTTGAGGGGGGTGGTTTTGAGAGGGGTTGAGGGGGGTGGTTTTGAGAGGGGTGGTTTTGAGAGGGGTTGAGGGGGGTTTGAGAGGGGTTTGAGGGGGGTGGTTTTGAGAGGGGTTGAGGGGGGTTTGAGGGGGGTGGTTTTGAGAGGGGTTGAGGGGGGTTTGAGGGGGGTGGTTTTGAGAGGGGTTGAGGGGGGTTTGAGGGGGGTGGTTTTGAGAGGGGTTGAGGGGGGTGGTTTTGAGAGGGGTTGAGGGGGGTTTGAGAGGGTTTGAGAGGGATGGTTTTGAGAGGGGTTGAGGGGGGTGGTTTTGAGAGGGGTTGAGGGGGGTTTGAGGGGGGTGGTTTTGAGAGGGGTTGAGGGGGGTTTGAGGGGGGTGGTTTTGAGAGGGGTTGAGGGGGGTGGTTTTGAGAGGGGTTGAGGGGGGTTTGAGAGGGGTTTGAGGGGGGTGGTTTTGAGAGGGGTTGAGGGGGGTTTGAGGGGGGTGGTTTTGAGAGGGGTTTGAGGGGGGTTTGAGAGGGGTTTGAGGAGGGTGGTTTTGAGAGGGGTTGAGGGGGGTTAGAGAGGGGTTTGAGGGGGGTGGTTTTGAGAGGGGTTGAGGGGGGTTTGAGGGGGGTGGTTTTGAGAGGGGTTTGAGGGGGGTGGTTTTGAGAGGGGTTGAGGGGGGTGGTTTTGAGAGGGGTTGAGGGGGGTGGTTTTGAGAGGGGTTGAGGGGGGTTTGAGAGGGGTTGAGGGGGGTGGTTTTGAGAGGGGTTGAGGGGGTTTTGAGAGGGGTTGAGGGGGGTGGTTTTGAGAGGGGTTGAGGGGGGTTTGAGAGGGGTTTGAGGGGGGTGGTTTTGAGAGGGGTTGAGGGGGGTTTGAGAGGGGTTTGAGGGGGGTGGTTTTGAGAGGGGTTGAGGGGGGTTTGAGAGGGGTTTGAGGGGGGTGGTTTTGAGAGGGGTTCATCGTATGAGTGGCTTTTGTTGTGTTAGTTTTTGTTGTTGTTGGGTGTTTTCATGATATTGTGTGAAGGGGTTTGTGTGGTAATTTGCGTGGTGGTGAGGGAGGTTCTGTTGTTGTTTGGAAGTCCTTTTGTGCTTTTGGAGTTTTGTTGTATGGGTGGTTTTGATTGTGATCTTTTGATTTTGTGGTGGCGAATGTTTTTGTTGTGACGGTTGCAGTTTTTTGTTTGGTGGCTGCAGTGATGCTGGTTGTGGCTGTGAGGTGTGGTGGAGGTAGGCTTAGTGAGGGGGTACTGAGATACTCATAGGGGGGGTGTGGTGGGTGGCAGTGATTATAATGGTGGGAATAATAATGGTGGAAAGACAACACAAAAGCATCACACACCACCATTAAGGTTCAAACCACTGCCCCCAGACTTTAGTCCCTCTCTGTCATCTCTCATCTGCACTCTCTTAAGTGTCGAGGTGGTGGTGGCGATGATGATGATGATGATGATGATGATGATGATGATGATGATGATGATGATGATGATGATGATGATGATGATGATGATGATGATGATGATGATGATGATGATGATGATGATGATGATGATGATGATGATGATGATGATGATGATGATGATGATGATGATGATGATGATGATGATGATGATGATGATGATGATGATGATGATGATGATGGTAATGATGATGATGATGATGATGATGATGACGGTGAAGATAACTCACCAGGTGAGCAAAAGGCCGGGAGTGGATGGGGTGTTGCAACATCAGGGAGTGTTGCGTTACCAAGACGAAAACATAGGCAACAACCCGAGCAACAACACAAGCAACAACACAAGCAACAACCCAAGCAACAACACAAACAACAACTGCCTCTCAAACATCACAAATAAAAAACATCACGCTAGAATTAACAACAAGAAATATAAATCCAACAAACTCAACAACAACAACAATATCGACACCAACAACAACAACAAAAATAGCGGCATTGAAAAATTTCCAAAAGATGCTACAGTCACACCACAACAACGACCACAACAACTACCACAACAACAACCACTACAAAAACCACCACAACAGCCACCACAGCAACCACCACAACAACCACTACAACAACCACCACAACAGCCACCACAGCAAGTACTACAACAGCCACCACAACAACCATTGCAACAATCTCTACACCCACCACAACAACAACCACCACAAAACCCACAGCCACCACAACAACCACCACCTCACCACAATGTTTCTGAGATGGAAGAACTGAAGAAACAACTTGAAGCTTTGAAAATGGAGGTGGAAGAAGAAAGAGAGATGTTGAGGAGGAAGGAAAGGTGGCTGCTGAAGAGAGAGATAGAGGTGGGAGAGAGGCTGAAGAAGATAAGAGGTGGGTGGAATGTGGGAGGGTGTAAGTGGAGAAGGTGCAGTTGGGGTGGGTGTAGTTGGGGTGGGTGTGGTTGGGGTGGGTGTGGGGGGTTGGGTGGGTGTTACTGAAGGGAGGGGGGTGTTCTTGGGTAGAATGGAGAGAGGCGTTGTTAAGGGTTGGTGTCATTGAGGTGGGTGTGTTTGCATACGTCACAAACCCCCAATGATCACGTGACATATTTTCCAAAGAGATGCAAGTGAAGCACTCTTTGTCCGAACAGTCCCTCAAGATGAAGCACCTCAGGTTGTGTGCGTGTGTGTGTGTGTGCGTGTGTGTGTGTGTGCATGTGTGTGTGTGTGTGCATGTGTATGTGTGTGTATGTTATGTGTCACATACATTCGCATCTGTGTTCTCCCACAGAGTGGACCGATTGTTGAAGACTCACGAAAACTTATTGCAGAAGCTACAGCAGAAAAACCCTCCCCATCTTTCTCCTTCCCCCCCATTCACCCCCCCTATCCCCACTCACAACTCACCGCCCCAAACCACCCTCTCTCCACTTCCTGTTCTCCTCACCCCCCGCACAAGAGGCTCCTACAGTCCCACACCGGTGTCCACCCTGCCTATTCTTCTTTGTCTTTGTGTGCACAACACACGACAACATGCAACACACAACAACATACAACACACAACAACATACAACATGCAGCACATGACAACATACGACAACATACAACATACAACACACGACAACATGCAACACACAACAACATACAACATGCAACACACAACAACACCAGGTGAGGGGAAGAGGAGACTCAGTGACGATTGAGGAGCCACAAGGACTCAAGCGCTCACGAGCAAGCAAGGACAGACGTGCCAGTGCCACAGGCGACAGAGAAACAAGCACACATGCAACTAGAAGGACAAACAGACATTTAAGAAAAGAAACAAACAAACATTCAGGAAAAGAAGCAAGCACGTATACAGGCAGAGAAGCAAGCAGGTATACAGGCAGAGAAGCAAGCAGGTATACAGGCAGAGAAGCAAGCAGAGAGAGTGATACAAAGGGGGACGAGAGGCCTGTGAACACCAAGCAGCCTCACGTGACTCCGAGGAGCCTCTGGAAGGGGGGGAAGACACATCCTCTCACCAGCACTCCCTATCTCTCCAGCACTCCGTATCTCGCCATCCGCCATCGCTGACCCTCTCTTTTGAGGCTTGAAGAAAAATTTTTGGACTTCAGAAATTGTTATCAACGCTTAGCAACTAGTTTAATCAGATTAGATCAGATCTTGTTAGATCAGATCGTGTCAGATCAGATCAGATTGATTGTGTGAAGTTTGTATATACTTTGATATGTCATTCAGGGTCTTCATTTTATTTTTTGCACTTTGTTTTTGTGTTTTTTTGGACAATTGCTTTTTAACTTTTCATCATGTCCTTCCATGTCTTTCCGATCTAACCTTTACCACTCGAAGCATTTTAAAGCCATTTTTGGCGTTAAGTTTCAAGGCATTTCCAGAGCAACGGTTTCACTTGTGTTGTAACTCCGCTTCAACAATGTAACGTAAGATGCTTTGCACTTCAAACGAAGGCAAAGCTCGTGTCTTGAAAAAGAAAATTAGGAGTCACTGCAGAAGCACGTGAATTCATTGACTAAAGTTCCTCGATATACGAATTTTTAGAAAATCTTTTACAATTCTTTGACGGCATTTTTTGCTGAAGTCGTCTGCTTCTGAACAACTTCCGGATCAATCTAAGTTTTTATAAAATATTGTCACAACTTTAGACGTCGTTTACTTTTAGACCAGGTCAAAATTTGGACTTATCGAAAAGTCAAGTTGTTTTAAGTCGAGTTTCTAAAATGGGTTTAATGGGACGTTTTTTGACTGTTCATAAAGCAGGTTGTTGTCGTCTGCTTTCGAAGCGAAACAAGCCGATATGTACCGTTTCGACAAATCTCTCTTCTGACCGTGTGCCGAAGGAGTTTACGAAAGAAATGGTGACAGTGATTGCAGATGTTTTGAAAAAGCCTGAAAAGGTTTGTTGTGCGAATATTCGGGGTTTCCGTTGTGAGATATTTGTGTCATAAACTGTTTTTAATGGAATCTGAGCAACCCTTCGGCATAATGATTAGCCTGCTCCGCTGTAAAATGTGATTGGGTGAGCCCATGTTTGAGTTCTGAAAGCGGCAACTCAATTAAAGTACAGATGCCGTCCTAGAGTGTCCAGTTCTCTAGTATCCCACTGCGAGTAAAACCGTTTCCATGGGAGCGCTTTTGAACATAGTGCTAAAGGGCGCGTTAAAAATGTCTTGATTAGATTATATTGATTGCGTTGCGTTGTATTTTATTGCAAATTTTCAGACCTTAACCGGTTTTTAAAATTTATCAGTTATAAATTCCAGTAGTGCTATTATAAACTTTGAAATTATTCTTTCTTCAAATTTACAACCTTCAAAAGTTGATTTCTGTCCGCTTGGAGACGAATGCGAATATCAGGAGGGGCACAGACGATGCTCCCACCGCCATTGTGGACATTTGGTCCATTGGAGTTTTCGAGGCTTCCCGAAATGAGTATTACACCCCTCTCTTCTATGACTTCCTCACCAAACATCTTGACATCCCTGAGAAGAGGTGTGTCATCCATCCATTCTTCAACTTACTCTGAAGCATTGGTAGTCTATTTAATACAATGTTACAAATATTAATAGCAATATAAATATAAATAATGATGATGATAAATCCCATTTGTAAAAAGGTGAGGCAAGCAACTTAGGCGCTAATTTTATTAGTGCAAACAGTGTACTGTTACTAAATACGTACATTACCTCGAATACTCATTTTATTAGTACATACAACGATACTAACCCCTAAATAACTACTAGTACATCAGCATGAACAGTTTATCGAACTGACACACGCATCCAGGATTGCCCTGCTGTACCATCCTCTGGAACCACATGCTGCAGGCCACCTCACCCAGATGAGACTGCGGGAGGAAGGAAAGCTGTCCTAACTCACATCAACCAATGATGTTGTTACTACTACCTTGTTACTACTACCTTGTTACTACTACCTTGTTACTACTACCTTGTTACTACTACCTTGTTACTACTACCTTGT
>OX387254.1:352500-357500 GCA_947562095.1 Branchellion lobata
TTGATAGGGGGGAAGAGAGGTGGAGAAGGGTTGATAGGGGGGAAGAGAGGTGGAGAAGGGTTGATAGGGGGGAAGAGAGGTGGAGAAGGGTTGATAGGGGGGAAGAGAGATAGAGAAGGGTTGATAGGGGGGAAGAGAGGTGGAGAAGGGTTGATAGGGGGGAAGAGAGGTGGAGAAGGGTTGATAGGGGGGAAGAGAGGTGGAGAAAAGTTGATAAAGGGGAAGAAAGGTGGAGAAGGGTTGATAGGGGGGGAGAGAGATGGAGAAGGGTTGATAGGGGGGAAGAGAGGTGGAGAAAAGTTGATAAAGGGGAAGAAAGGTGGAGAAGGGTTGATAGGGGGGGAGAGAGATGGAGAAGGGTTGATAGGGGGGAAGAGAGGTGGAGAAGGGTTGATAGGGGGGAAGAGAGGTGGAGAAGGGTTGATAGGGGGGAAGAGAGATGGAGAAAAGTTGATAAAGGGGAAGAAAGGTGGAGAAGGGTTGATAGGGGGGGAGAGAGATGGAGAAGGGTTGATAGGGGGGAAGAGAGGTGGAGAAGGGTTGATAGGGGGGAAGAGAGGTGGAGAAGGGTTGATAGGGGGGAAGAGAGATGGAGAAGGGTTGATAGGGGGGAAGAGAGATGGAGAAGGGTTGATAGGGGGGAAGAGAGGTGGAGAAGGGTTGATAGGGGGGAGGAAAGGTGGAGAAGGGTTGATAGGGGGGAGGAAAGGTGGAGAAGGGTTGATAGGGGGGAAGAAAGGTGGAGAAGGGTTGATAGGGGGGAAGAGAGGTGGAGGAGGGTTGATAGGGGGGAAGAGAGGTGGAGAAGGGTTGATAGGGGGGAAGAGAGGTGGAGAAGGGTTGATAGGGGGGAGGAAAGGTGGAGAAGGGTTGATAGGGGGGAAGAGAGGTGGAGAAGGGTTGATAGGGGGGAAGAGAGGTGGAGAAGGGTTGATAGGGGGGAAGAGAGGTGGAGAAGGGTTGATAGGGGGGAAGAGAGGTGGAGAAGGGTTGATAGGGGGGAAGAGAGGTGGAGAAGGGTTGATAGGGGGGAAGAGAGGTGGAGAAGGGTTGATAGGGGGGAAGAGAGGTGGAGAAGGGTTGATAGGGGGGAAGAGAGGTGGAGAAGGGTTGATAGGGGGGAAGAGAGATAGAGAAGGGTTGATAGGGGGGAAGAGAGATAGAGAAGGGTTGATAGGGGGGAAGAGAGGTGGAGAAGGGTTGATAGGGGGGAGGAAAGGTGGAGAAGGGTTGATAGGGGGGAAGAAAGGTGGAGAAGGGTTGATAGGGGGGAAGAGAGGTGGAGAAGGGTTGATAGGGGGGAAGAGAGGTGGAGAAGGGTTGATAGGGGGGAGGAAAGGTGGAGAAGGGTTGATAGGGGGGAGGAAAGGTGGAGAAGGGTTGATAGGAGGGAAGAGAGGTGGAGAAGGGTTGATAGGGGGGAAGAGAGGTGGAGAAGGGTTGATAGGAGGGAAGAAAGGTGGAGAAGAGTTGATAGGGGGGAAGAGAGGTGGAGAAGGGTTGATAGGGGGGAAGAAAGGTGGAGAAGGGTTGATAGGGGGGAAGAGAGGTGGAGAAGGGTTGATAGGGGGGAAGAAAGGGCATGATAATGAGGTAGTAACAAAAGAAAAATAAAAAAATCGCTGGATTGATGGGTAAGTGGACATAGGAAGGTGGTGGGCGAATGAATTGGTTTAAAATCATCGATGCTATTGCAAAAAATGATCCGTTACATCATTCTGCATGGATTTTGTTGCATGGATTATGTTGCATGGATTATGTTGCATGGATTGTGTTGCATGGATTATGTTGCATGGATTAAGTTGCATGGATTGTGTTGCATGGATTAAGTTGCATGGATTATGTTGCATGGATTGTGTTGCATGGATTATGTTGCATGGATTACGTTGCATGGATTGAACGGTTTCTTGCTGAAATATTTCATCAGAAAAGCTGCCATTTGAATACAATCAACAAATTTCTTATATGGGTGTACAACAAATGGGTGTACAACACATGGGTGTACAACACATTCTTGTACAACACATGGGTGTACAACACATGGGTGTACAACACATGGGTGTACAACACATGGGTGTACAACACATGGGTGTACAACACATGGGTGTACAACACATGGGTGTACAACACATGGGTGTACAACACATGGGTGTACAACACATGGGTGTACAACACATGGGTGTACAACACATAGGTGTACAACACATGGGTGTACAACACAAGGGTGTACAACAGATGCTTGTACAACAGATGAGTTTACAAAAAAAAGTGTGCAACATTGGCGACAAAAGATCTACTTCAGAAGTGCGTGTTGTAACGTTTCAGGGCACTCAACATGCGTTGTATGTTTCTCAGTTGGTCGTTGTTGTTGTTGTTGTTGCTCTTATTATTGTTGTTGTTGTTGCTTTTATTATTGTTGTTGTTGTTGTTGTTGCTCTTGTTATGGGTGTTGTGGAGGTTGGATAGTGTGGAGTGAGAGAGGTTGTTGTTGTTGTTGTTGCTGTTGTTGTTATTTTTATGAGTCTCGGAAGGCATCTTCCAAGCTTCCCGCTGTTGTTGTTGCTTCAGTTGCAGCAGTTGTTGTTGGTGTTGCAACAACAACTGCCTCGCTCGCATCCAGCCCTTTCCATCTCCTTCTACAACAACTTCCTCCTCTTCTTCTTCTTCCTCTTCCTCCTCTTCATCATGCGTCCTCCACAACCCTTTACAATCACCCAGACGTTGTTCTACGGTCATGGTGGTGCTGGTGGGTGGCATAGAAGGGAGGCTGACGATGGGAGGGTTGGTGGTGAGGCTGTCGGTGGCATGGTGGTAAGTGGGCAGAGAGTAGGTGGAATGGTTATTGGTTTGGAGTAGATTAATGGGATAAAGATTAATGGGATGGTGGTTGAGGGGAGGATGGTGGTTGAGGGGAGGATGGTGGTTGGGGGAAGAATGGTGGTTGGTGGAGTGGTGGTTGTTGAGGTGGTGGTTGGGGGTAGACTGGTGGTTGGTGAGATGGTGGTTGGTGGAGTGGAAGATAAGAGAGGCGGTTTCCTTGGAGTGTTGCAGGCGGTGGAAGAGTTGTTGGTAGTGGAGGAGGTGCAAGGCTGTGAGGAGATGGCCTGCCGGAAGTTGTTGCTGGGTGAGAAGAAGCAGCTGTTGACGTTGCTGTGCTAGCTGGAGATGGTAGTTGCTGTAGAACTCCTGCTGCTTGTGTTGCAGAAGTTTTAATTGCTGTTGTTGATGGTGTTGCTGTTGCTGCTGCTGAAAATTTTGTTGCAAGGAATTTTTGAAATGTTGAAAAAGATGAGAGTTTGAGAGGATTTTGTGGGTGAGGGATGTTGAATGGGGGAGTGGTGATGGGGAGTATGGAGTTGTGAAGAAAGGTGGTAAAGAAACGGAAGGTGTTGATGATGATGATAAAGAAGAAGAGGAAGAAGAAGAAGAAGAAGAAGAAGAAGAAGAAGAAGAAGAAGAAGAAGAAGAAGAAGAAGAAGAAGAAGAAGAAAAGGAAGAAAAAGAAATAGGAAAAGATGATGATGATGATGATGATGATGATGATGATGATGATGATGATGATGATGATGATGATGATGATGATGATGATGATGATGATGATGATGATGATGATGATGATGATGATGATGATGATGATGATGATGATGGTGATGATGATGATGATGATGATGATGATGATGATGATAATGATGATGATGATGATGATGATGCTGGTGAGGAGGATGATGATGATGATGATGATGATGATGATGATGATGATGATGATGATGATGATGATGATGATGATGAAGATGATGATGATGATGAGGAGGAGGAGGAGGATGATGATGATGAGGGCATGTAATTGGGAGATAATTCATCAAGTCGTTTTTGAAAATTCACTTTTACACCATTATCAGCTAAACCATTGTCATCACCACCACCCCCATTAACACCACCACCACCACCCCCATTAACACCACCACCACCCCCATTAACACCACCACCCTCTCCACCACCACCCCCATTAACACCACCACCCCCATTAACACCACCACCACCCCCATTAACACCACCACCCTCCCCACCACCACCTCCATTAACACCACCACCCCCATTAACACCACCACCCTCCCCACCACCACCACCAATTTCTTGAACTTTCTCTTTATCACTATTTCCACCATCACCCTTAACCATCCCTTCATCACCTTCACCATTCTCACCTTCATCAACTTCACCATCACCACAATCGTCAGCGTCTTCCCCATCACCATCCTCCCCATCACCATCCTCCCCATCACCATCCTCCCCATCACCATCCTCCCCATCACCATCCTCCCCATCACCATCCTCCCCATCACCATCATCACTATGAATATATTCCAAGCTGACGTCCACGTTAGGAAGCCAGCTGAAAGTTGTCTGTTTTTTGATGTTTGTGTGTCCTTGTGTTTGTCTCTTGTTGTTTGTGTGTCCTTGTGTCTGTCTCTCTCTATTTGTGTGTCTTTGTGTCTGTCTCTCTCTGTTTGTGTGTTCTTGTGTCTGTCTCTCTCTGTATATGTGTCCTTGTGTCTGTCTCTCTCTGTTTGTGTGTCCTTGTGTCTGTCTCTCTCTGTTTGCTTTTATTTGTTTTTCATTGTCTTTTTCCTTCGTTGTTGTTGGTAGTAATGGTGTTGTCACTGCTGTTGCTGTCGTTGTTACAGTTGTTGTGATTGTTGCTACTGGTGTTAATATTCCAGTTGTTTTTGCTGCTGCTGTTGTTGCTGTTGTTGTTTGTTTTGTTGCTGTTGTTTGTTTTGTTGTTACTGCAAATGTTGGTTTCAATGATGTTGTGGTTGTTGTTGTGGAGTTGTCAGAGGCAGAGAGGTGGTGAGGTGGGGTGTTGTACCTATTGTGAGGAGAGTTGTCCTTTGAAGACTCTCTGGAAACTTCCGTGTGTTTGTTTGAGACCTTGTTTATGTCGTTGTTGTTGTTGTTGTTGTTGTTGTTGTTGTTTTTGTTGTTGTTGTTGTTGTTGT
>OX387254.1:362500-365000 GCA_947562095.1 Branchellion lobata
CACACCATACCACACCACACCACACCACACCACACCACACCACACCACACCACACCACACTACACCACACCACACCACACCACACCACACCACATCACACCACACCACACCACACCACACCACACCACACCACACCACACCACACCACACCACACCACACCACACCACATCACACCACACCACCTTCCTGATTTGGTGATCACCATTTCAGTATGCATTGAGTGAAACTTGTCCCACAGATCCTTGGCATCCAGCTCCACCACAACTCCTTCCAAACCCTTGCTTCCTTCCTCCTCCTCTGCTTCCTCTTCCTCCTCCTCTCTTCCATCGTTTCCATGGTTGAGGATGTTGCTATGGTGATGTTGAAGGTGGTGATGGTGATGGTGGTTGCTTAGTGTTTCACTGCTGCGCATGAAATCTGTTAGTGCCTGTGTGAGTGTTTGTGTATGTGTTTGTGTATGTGTTTTTGTGTGTGTGTGTGTGTGTGTGTGTGTGTGTGTGTGTGTGCGTGTGTGTGTTTGTGCGTATGTTTGTGTTGGTGTGTAAATGATTTTTTGTTTCGTTTTGACACTTACACATAACACTATTCCACATATCCATCAACAAAACACTCACACTATTTCACACTGTACACACACACACACACACACACACACACACACACACACACACACACACACACACACACACACACACACACACACACACACAAACACGGAAGCAGACCTGCAGAGAGCGACTGGGCACCCCAAAGCACATCTCGGGAGGCATGAGCTGGCGTGGGGAGAAAAAGGGCAGGAGGGGGGGTTTGTAGAAGGGCAGGAGGGGTCTGGAGGTCAAAGCCCTTTGCAGGGCACTGTGAAGGTCAATGCTGAAGACGTGTGATCCTGGCAACATTTTATTGTTGTTGTTGCTGTGGTTTTTATTGTTGTTGTTGTTGTGGTTTTTATTGTTGTTGTTGTTGTGGTTTTTATTGTTGTTGTTGTTGCTGTTGCTGTTGTCAGTAGTTGGGTCTGTTGTGGTTATTTGGCATTTAAGTAGTTGTTATGGGCGGTGTTGTTGTGTAGGTGTGTTAGTGTTGGTGTTTTTGTGAGTGCTGTGAGTGAATTCTGTGGTCGTTGTTGTTGTTGCTGTTGTTGTTGTTTTTGTTGTTTTTGTTTTTGTTTTTGTTGTTGTTACTGTTGTTGCTGTTGTTGTTGTTGTTGCTGTTGAATTTTCCGTTGGTGTCGTAAATGTTGTGAACTGGGTTAGTGTTCTTGTTAATGTGAAATTTATATGTGTTGTTGTTGTTGAATGTGTTTTGGGTGTTGTTTTTGTTGTTGGTGGTGGTGTTGATGTTGGTGGTGTTGGTGTCGTTGAATGTGTTTTGGGTGTTGTTGTTTTTGTTGTCGTTGAATGTGTTTTGGGTGTTGTGATTTCGTTAGCGAAATGGCGATAGCAGCTAAGAGAAAGAAATTGTGACGTCACAAGGAAACCAGTACGCCACCTTGCCTTTCCAATTCAATATAACAACTCATCGTGTCGAACGAGCGCCAATCAAATGAGCGGGATCAAGTGGGATACACGCTCTAGCCAATCACGAGCCATCAGGGCGTCAAGGGCGTGGTTTGTATATAATTCCGTCGGATGAAGTGTTGCGAGACATGCCTTCCAAGCCTGATTGACAGCCAGTGGTTGTCACGGTGCGGACAGCATTCTTTTCAAACACTTCAGAAGCGCCAGCAGCAGCAGCAGCCGAGGCTGCAGAGCAATGCAGCTTCATGGAGAGCCCTCGTGGAAATTTCATAATAAAAAAAGAATTAAAAAAAATATTATTTAAAATAATCGATAAAATATTTATTATATTATAATATTTATATTGTTATTTCCGCGTACTCATGTTTCAAGATTTTCGACTATTTGCGGTTCAACTCCATGTAATGCTCACAGCGGCTTTTAAAGCGCGTGTGAAGTGAAGATTAGAAAGCTTATGATGAATATTTAATGGTCAGAACAGGTACGTATGTGGTGCGGTGGTGTTAGTGGTAGCAGTTGCAGTGGCAGCAGTGGCGGTGGTGATAACAGCAGCAGCAGCAGCAGCAGCAGCAGCAGTAGCAGCAGTGGCAGCAGCAGCTGTGGAAATTTTCAGCTACTTTGAAAAAATTGTTTTGAAAGTATCACGAGTGGTTAGCTGGTGATTGAAAAGGTGGGAGCTGGTAGTGAACTACAAGAATTGGCGTCCAGGATGCGCTCGTTAATGGGATACATTGCAAGGGGGACTTCCTTGAGACAGCGGAGCTTGGTCCGCTTAAGCGGCTTTTGTTGTCAGTGCTGATGTCTTGTTTTGTTGTTGCATGTCGTTGATGTTTTGTTGTTGTGGCATGTTGTTGATGTTTTGTTGTTGTTGCATGTTGTTGATGGTTTTTTGTTGGGTGTTGTTGCTGTTTTGTTTTGTTGTTGGGTGTTGTTGATGTTTTGTTTTGTTGTTGGGTGTTGTTGATGTTTTGTTTTGTTGTTGGGT
>OX387254.1:370000-380000 GCA_947562095.1 Branchellion lobata
TGATGTCCTTATTAATTTATTATTCTGGTTCAGTCGATTTTGATTGTCAATATTTATTATAGTTTTTATCAACCCAAATTCAGACAAACGCCGAAAATGTTATAAAGCAAAGCACGCAATTGAAGGGAAAGGAGAAAAATGAAATCGCCAAAAGGCGAATGTCACAAGAAACCAAGGTGAAAATTAAAAGCATTGGAAAATATTGTATATGAGGGAACAAGTGAAAACAACAATTAGCTGTAAACAAATGAAACAAATGTTTCATTTTATAAGGTAGTCGAAACATTTGAAAGATTTAAATAGCAAACTTTAATTTCTTTTGTAAAACCATTTTTATCTTAAACTTTGAAATTTTTTATCTCTTGAGTTAGGTTGAAAAAAAAGTTTGAATTAGATCTTTTGAATCAAGATTAATTATTTTTCAATATTCAACGTATTCAGTGTTTGTTTAAATTTAATTCATTTGAAGAATAAAAAAATAAAAGAAAATTTTGTAACAATATTTAATTTTAGAAAAGTAATTTTTTTAATGAATTTATCATCAAAAATTGAAAAATTGCATGATTTTTGTTTTATAATTAAAACCCGTTTATTCGAGTATTTTTAGAACATATTTAATCAATTTCACTACCGCACCCAACAAATCTGTTCGTCTATTAGTAATCTTCTTACACCCACTTCCTTTTCAATTTTGGCCATATTAATTTGTTAGTCACCCTCTTCGGCTTCTTCTTTTGTCTTTCACCTGTCAATTTTTATAACTTTTAATTAAATAAAATGGCTTCTACCGAAAGAGATGAATTAGTTCAACAAGCCAAATTGGCTGAACAAGCCGAGCGCTACGATGACATGGCGACTGCCATGAAAAAAGTTACCGAGTTGGGAGCAGATCTTTCTAACGAAGAGAGAAATTTATTGTCTGTGGCGTATAAAAACGTTGTAGGGGCCAGAAGGTCATCGTGGAGGGTTATTTCGAGTATTGAACAGAAGACGGAGGGAAACGAAAAGAAGCAAGGCATGGTAAAGTCATACAAACAAAAAATCGAAAAAGAACTTGAGGATGTGTGCAAGGATGTTCTTGTAAGTCACATCTGAATTAAAGTACAATTTGTTATAGCGCACAGTTCGCAAACTAGGTTGCCTTAGAGCCGCTTAATTTGAGTTCATGATTTTCAGTTGTCTTTTTACTAATTTTTATTTTATGCAGGATTTATTAGACAAGTTTTTGATCGCGAAAGCAGAAGCTTTCGAGAGCAAGGTGTTCTACTTGAAGATGAAGGGAGATTATTACAGGTACCTAGCCGAGGTCAGGCTCCCTGAAAACAGAGACTGTGAGTGATTGCATACGCCTATGTAAGATTTTCCAACATTTAACCTCAGTTTCATCTTCAACTTTTAACTAAACCAGCGGTGGTTAAGGAAAGTGAGAATGCCTATGAAAAGGCTCTGGAAGTGGCCAAGGGTGAGATGAAACCTACCCACCCGATTAGGTGAGTGTGATAGTTGGCGTTATTGTCTTTTCAATGGTTCCACTGATTATGGGTTGATATGAAATAAGATCTTAAAAATTAGTTCAACTTTGTTCATTTGCTCAATTTTCAGGTTGGGACTGGCTCTCAACTACTCTGTCTTTTTTTATGAAATCCTCAACTCTCAAGACAAAGCATGCCAACTTGCCAAGCTGGTTTGTGTCACTGTGTTATTCATCTTTCAGTTCAAATCCCAACATTTGGTGATTCTTTCATGTCTGCAGCACTTGAGCGACAAGATCGGAATGTTGTGATCACCATCACGCAGGCATTTGATGACGCTATTGCTGAGTTGGACACGTTGAATGAGGACTCATACAAAGACTCCACCCTCATCATGCAGCTTCTCAGAGACAATCTCACGGTACTTCATTGTCTACTTCCCTCTTCCTATGTTCACTGCGATACAACATTTGTATGACACGTTGAACAATTGATCATACTTTGTTCAACTTCACACTGCATCCTTCAGTTGTGGACCTCAGAAACTGCTGATGCTGCGGATGGAGAAGAAAACTAACTCCTCCACGAAGCACCTTCCCATATATACTCTTCATCTTTCCTATTCTGCATACATATATCTTAATGCTGGGTTGCTGTACGGGGTGTTGGTGTGGAAAGGTGGATGCGTTGTTGTAGAGGGCCGATTGCTGTGTCAAATTTATCTTATCTTTTTATATTTGTATTCTCGCTAATAATGATTTCCTCTTTAGATTTGCATGGTGTTGTCAGGACGGCTCATTTTATCCTTTGTATGCTTTCATTACGGCATGTGTGTAGTGGTAGCGTTGAGTTGCTTGTCCCCGCCTCAGTCTCCATTCAGACGTTATTTATTCTGTCATCTTTCACCATCGTTACCACCATCGTTTGCTTCATTATCGCTTGTAACGTTAAATGGTTCTTACTAAGGTGCTCCAGTGTATCATCTTGTCTCTTCTAACTCCGTGCTGAATTTATCCCTAGGTAGCGTCAGCTTCTAATCTAATATTCCGGATTCTTTCAGTTGCTGCCATAGCTACCTTGTCTTGCAACTCTTGCGAGACCTCAATTCTGAGCTTGAGTTTGACACCTCAGAACCCTTGACCCTTTTATAGGCCTTCGTAGGTGGCCTTGTTATTCGTTTCAGATGAGAATTTAGGCAAATCGAAGTGGGTGACTCAATCGACTGTTTGACACACTTATAAGGATCCTTCGGTCGTGGTTGAAGGACCCTCAGAGAGGCACCTGCCGCCATAAGCAGGATCGGTGCGATAAGCCAGAAAAGTTGAAAAAGTTATGAGGGCAAAAGGCTAAACCATGGAAGCTGAGGGCCAGTGTGGTGGGTGATTCAAGAAATTTCCGCTATTTCCGCTAAAAACTGCCTGAACGCATGAATTTTGAAAGCTTTATGGGAAAAAAGGAAGGAAGTATGGTCAGGGGAGTGTTTCATAAAATTATCATGTCAACCTTCACAGCAGAAATCGCCAAGCATAAAGCTACGTGTAAAGATTGTTTGAGTGAGACTGAGAAAAACAATTCTTGCTGCTGATATTAAAACCCGGTTTTTTGAGAGTCCAAACTTACGGCCTTCATGCGTTAGGAGAGTCGGTGTCTTGAAACGGAAGTCTGGCCAAATTAAATCCGGACCGCTTTAAGCAACGCTCATTATTTATCCTCTATTTAAACTGTGAATGGCCAATGTTGATATCTCATTCCAGCCTACAACTTAATTCGCATTGGTTAAATCAACTAAGTTGATTTCACTTTTACAAACTAAGTGTTTAGTCGATCCGAATACTTGGTTGGTGGGGCCTTTCAAGAATGAGCACTTGGAAGGCTTTGAGGGCTTCCATCAATGGCCAAAAAAAAAAAGTAACTTTTTGTTTTGAAAGCACTCACACAAACAGAAACTTTTACTCTTCGAAATCATTTCGCTTTCAACACCAACAAGTTTGTGAACGAAACTGATAATTTATATTTACAAGTAATTAAACCTCAATTTAAATTTTAAAGTTTTTTTATTTTGCTTATTAGTTATGTTTGAAGTTTTGAATCATGTAATGGAAAATGATCTCAAACGATTCTTCACAAAATAGGATCTACAAAAAACTCTTCTTCAAAATGTCTTCGCACCAAGACTTTCGCTCAAGGTTTTCATGCGATCTTGCTCCTCCATCTCACTTCCTCCTTCTGCTTACGACCACTCCAGAAGTGCCTATGTACCTGGGAAGTCAAAAGTGGAAGGTATGTCTTTGCTATTCTCCCCACTCTTTATTTTTTTAGTCTTTATCAGGTCAAGTCTAGACATATGCTGGAAATGTTACTAAACATGACAAACAATTGAACTAAAAAATAAAAATTGAAGTATGTGAGAACTGAATGTTATCAGTCATAAAAAGTCAGCATTGAGCTTACAACAAATGACAAAAAAAAGAGTATTATGAGCTTATTGAGTGTTGAGGAGATGAGGGAGGAATGTTTTGTCTTTGTAAAAACCCCAATATAAAACCTTGAAGCACATTAGAATTACTAGATAAGGCGCTGGAGGTATTGTTGAGGAATATATAAGGATGGGTTCTATTTAAAAAAATGAAATGAGTAAATTATGAATACTTTCATCAAGTTGTTGGGGTCAGTCTAATTCCTGTACTGCTATTACATATGTATATGCATACATGTATATGTAAATGTATTATCAGTATATATGAAATATACCTAAATAATAATATTATTAATAAGCATATAAATTTAAAATGAATTTTCAAAAGATATTTCATCATTGTATTCAATCACAGCACCCATGGATCTACTGCCTGTTATTGCATGTTGCACAATGCTTTAGATGTTTCAATAGTTGTTTTCACAAGGTAGCAATGCTAGCTCTCTGATAAGAGCTTCCCTGGTCCACCACCACTCCATCTGGAACATCACTCCCACATCCCACAGACACAGTGACTGTCCGCAATGAGAATGGTTTGTGTGTTCTGGTCCTGCCCCTCTACTCTCGCAACGAAGTCTGCAGGTGCCACCACCATCTCCACACCACCGTTCTGCCTACCACCATCTCCACACCACCATTCTGCCTACCACCATCTCCACACCACTATCATCACACCCTCATTTCTACACCATCACCACACCACCATCACCACACCATCACCACACATCACCATGACACACACCACCATCACCACACCACCATGACACACACAACCACGACACACACCACCATCACCACACACCACCATCGCCACACACCACCATGACACAGGTTCGTCATAAAGCCTCTGATGCACACTCTCAATGACTTCATCATGCACGTCAAAGCGGAGGATCCTGGCATTGAGAAGATCAAGGCCTACACAACTGGTGAGGTGTGGTGGTTGCCATGGTTGTCGTTGTGGTGGTTGCCAAGGTTATGGTTGTGCTGTGGTGCTTGTGTAGTGGTATTATGGTGCTTGTGTGATGGTTACTGTGGTGGTTGTTGTCAAGGTGGTTGCTGTGGTGGTTGTGATGGGTGTGAAATGTGTGGTAATGGTGGCTATAGTATGCGTTGGTGACGGTAGTATGTGGTGGTGGTGACGGTGGTGACACCCTTGAACACAGACGGCCACCTGATCTGCAACAGCACCTCGTGTTCCAACCTTCTGCGTGATAACTTCATCCTCCAACTCAACGGCCTCAACTACCTCATCCACCTCAACAACCTTGGTCGCCATGCATCAGTGAATGAATCCTTGAATGACTGAATGAGTGAATGAGTGAATGAATTATTGGATGACTGAATGGATGAATGAGTGAATGAATGAAAGAATGAATGACTGAATTCTACAGACTTCTCATCGCCATTTTTGGCTGATGACTCGCAAAAGGGGCTTGTGGCGCAACTCTATATGGCCTTGCACAGTGGAGAGGTACGCGCACACACACTTACACACACACAAACACACACACACACACACACACACACACACACACACACACACACAGCTGTATGTGAGAAGGCAGGAGAAGCTGCTTCAGAGGTTGGAAGAGGTTCAATATGAGCTGGAACCATTCGAGAAGGTGCCTAACATGATAAAATAATAATAACAACAACAACAATAATAACATAACAAATAATTTTTTTTACCACCACCACCATCTTCATGACCACCACCACCACCACAGAGCCTCAGTGACATCAAGGACCTGGCCCACAGGAAGGCCAAGTTGACAGCCTGGCTCGGTCTCTCCATGATGGGCCTCCAATTCGGCATTCTTGCCAGGTGTGTGTGTGTGCGTGTGTGTGTGTGTGTGTGGGGGGGGGGGGGTGCGTGCGTGCGTGTGCGTGTAAAATATATCAGTACAAAAACAAAAACAACAGCCAAAACACCAACAAAAAAAAACAACAAGAACAACATTAATACAACAATAATTACACTAACACAACAATGACAACGGCACTAACAACGCTAACAACAACAACAACAACAACACTAACAACAATGGCAACAACAACGGCAACAGACTCACGTGGTGGGAGTACTCGTGGGACATAATGGAGCCTGTGACGTATTTCGTCACCTACGGAACCATCATCTCCTTCTACGCCTACTACGTCATCACCAACAAGGTGGATGTTGTGGTGTTGATGTTGATGTTGTTTTGTTGATGTTGTTGTGGTGTTGATGTTGTGATGCGGTGTTGGTGTTGTTTTGTGGTGTTGGTGTTGTTTTGTGGTGTTGATGTTGTTTTGTTGATGTTGTGGTTTTGTTTTAATGTAGTGTTGATGTTGTTGTGTGCCTTCGATAATGTTGTATGGTGTGAGGATGGTGTTGTACTGTTTTATAGGGTTGTGTAAAAGGACCTTGTTTTGTATTCTTCACTACACACCTTATATTGTATTGTACAATCAGTTGGACCTTCGTGCGTGTCCCATGTCACACATGCACACACACAAACACACACACACACACGCACACACACGCACAGAACACACACACACATACACACACACACACACACACACACACACACACACACACACACACACACACACACACACACACACACACACACACATACACACACACACACACACACGCACACAGGAGTACCTGTATCCCACGGTGTACAACAGATCGGTCCTCTCTCAGATCTACAAGATCGGAGAAAGAGGCGGTTTTGACTTGGTGCGCTACAACCAACTCTGTGACGACGCTGCTCGCATCAAGTGCGTATGTGTGTGTATGTGTGCGTATGTGTGTGTATGTGTGCGTATGTGTGTGTGTGTGTGGGCTATTGTCCATGACAGATATATACTTTCCTTATTATCAATTCTTTTTGTACTCACGCATACACAAACACACACACGCACACACACACACACACACACACACACACACACACACACAAACACAGATATGACTTGCGGAGAATGCAGGACCCTCTTCGGCTACAGTTGCAACCACATCATCTTGAAAGAGGGATCAGTCCCTTGCTGTAGTGTGGTGTGGTGTGGTGTGGTGTGGTGTGGTGTGGTGTGGTGTGGTGTGGTGTGGTGTGGTGTGGTGTGGTGTGGTGTGGTGTGGTGTGGTGTGGTCTGGTGTGGTGTGGTGTGGTGTGGTGTGGTGTGGTGTGGTGTGGTGTGGTGTGGTGTGGTGTGGTGTGGTGTGGTGTGGTGTGGTGTGGTGTGGTGTGATGTGGTGTGATGTGATGTGGTGTGGTGTGGTGTGGTGTGGTGTGATGTAGTGTGGTGTGGTGTGGTGTGGTGTGGTGAGGTGTGGTGTGGTGAGGTGTGGTGTGGTGTGGTGTGGTGTGATGTGGTGAGGTGTGGTGTGGTGAGGTGTGGTGTGGTGTGGTGTGGTGTGATGTGGTGAGGTGTGGTGTGGTGTGGTGTGGTATGGTGTGGTGTGGTGTGGTGTGGTGAGGTGTGGTGCGGTGTGGTTTTATGTGATGTGATGTGATATGGTGAAAGAGGAAGTTGCAGTTTTCTTCATTTTTTCCACTTTGTTATTTAGATTATTCTTCAACAATCGCTAAATTTGTAATCTAATTCTCACCATTCTCCACCGAGCCCCTTCGCTCTTCCAATCCATCCATCACTCCTAACCACTCCCAACCTCTCCTAACCACTCCCCTACCACTCCCAACCACTCCCAACCACTCCCAACCACTCCCCTACCACTCCCAACCACTCCCCTACCACTCCCAACCACTCCCAACCACTCCCCTACCACTTCCAACCACTCCCCTACCACTCCCAACCACTCCTCCATCAATGTTAATCACTCAATGCTTCAAAAATTTTTCAAACCACTACACTGACTTTGCTCTTCTCCTTCTGCTTTCCATCTTCCCATATCGTTTTCTTCATTTTCCGCTCCTGCTTCCTCATCCTTCACTCTTTCATTTTATTCCCTCCTTCGTGCTGCAGAATTTCATTTCCACATACACCTCCCACCACATTTGATTTCATCTAACCCCATCAACACCCCTCATCAACACCTCCCCTCAACACCCCCACTCAACACCCCCCATCAACACCCCCACTCAACACCCCCCATCAACACCCCCCCTCAACACCCCCCCTCAACACCCCCCATCAACACCCCCCCTCAACACCCCTCTCAACACCCCCCACTCAACACCCCCCATCAACACCCCCCTCAACACCCCCCTCAACACCCCTCTCAACACCCCTCTCAACACCCCCCATCAACACCCCCCATCAACACCCCCCTCAACACCCCCCATCAACACCCCCCCTCAACACCCCCCATCAACACCCCTCTCAACACCCCCCTCAACACTCCTTTCCAGCACCATTTTAATATTTGTTTTTTCATCCCAACTCCCAGTTTATTCTTACAATTTATTCACTACCTCATCAATCCTGCCCCACCAACCCATCACTTCCCCCACATCCCCTTAATCATCCCTTTCTCATCATCCCT
Organism: Branchellion lobata; assembly: GCA_947562095.1. Taxonomy (NCBI): domain Eukaryota; kingdom Metazoa; phylum Annelida; class Clitellata; order Hirudinida; family Piscicolidae; genus Branchellion; species Branchellion lobata. The sequence goes on from OX387254.1 coordinate 378,447, forward strand.
CCATCATTCTTTCCCCACATCCCCCCATCATCCCTCCCCCACCTTCCCCCCCTTTCCCACCCCCCCCCCTCCTCCACCATCAATCCTCCCCATCCTCTCCGTTCAGCTCTTAGCCCTCATTTTTATCTTTCACCGGACCTCGCAACCAATCAGGCCCGAACATTTGTTCATGAGGTTCACAATATGATCTCCCATCTGGCGACTGAAAATTAATCTTCAACATTTTGCTTCACATTTTTCTCTACAAATAAATCTTTTTAGCGTTCATCCAATTACATTTTTGATCAAATCAATTTAATTGGGCAGGCAGCAACTTAATTGAAATGTGCCAATTCACTCCAACAATTAGCGATTTCGAAAAAAATAGTTAGCTAAATAGTCCATCAGTGAATGTACTAATGAATTATTCAACTGAACGAAGATGATCCAATCAATGGCCTGCCTCTCGTACCTTGGTTCGGATGTTGTATAAGAATGATGAATGGAACGTGGAAAGATTGAAAGAAATTAAAAGAATATGAAAAGTGGAATGAATCAGGAGGAGATGGAAGTTACAGGGAGAATAAAAAGAAATTACAACACCGGAAAGCGCAGTGACCGAGCAAATTGGTCAAAAGTTCCGAGAAGGTGATGTAAGTTGTAATTTTAAAATTTTCATAATTAAAAAAAAAAAATAAATATAAACAAATGATCTTCGTGGAGGTTGTATTGAAATGAAAAACATTTTATGGAAGTTTCAAAGCGCATTGAACGCTTTCCAACGGAGTCAGTAACGTGCCCAAGAAGGATTGAAGCGTTAACGCTGTGAGCTGTTGTTGCGTTTGCAGGGGGTTAGTAGCTTGCAGCGTGAAAGAGTGGAGAAGAAAGCGATAAAAGAAGGCAGTTAAAGAAATTTAAAGTTACACGTTTAACTGTTTAGTGAAACCCTTGGAGAAGTGCCTCGCTCCGTTGTGGTTGTTGTGTCTGTGGTAGTGGTGGTGGTTGTATCTGCTGTGGTGTCAGAAGAGTGTGAAGTATGTTCAACATTTTCAAAAAGGTTCGTCTAACGGCGGTTTTCGTTATCACACGTTCTCACACACAGCTATGGACACATACACACACACACACACACACACACACACACACACACACACACACACACACACACACACACACACACACACACACACACAAACACACAAAAACACACACACACACACACAAACACAAACACACACACACACACACACACACACACACACACACACACACACACACACACACACACACACACACACAAACACACACACACACACACACACACACACACACACACACACACACACACACACACACACACACACACACACACACACACACACACACACACACACACACACACACACACACACACACACACACACACACACACACACACACACACACACACACACACACACACACACACACACACACAGAATAAGACTAACAGTCTGTTGAGGGCAGCGAGGAGTGGCAATGCAGACAAAGTGACACTGTTGCTCAACAGCAACGTCGACGTCAACTGTACCGACC
>OX387254.1:390000-410000 GCA_947562095.1 Branchellion lobata
ACACCACACCACACCACACCACACCACACCACACCACACCACACCACACCACATCACACCACACCACACCACATTACACCACATTACACCAACCACACCACACCACACCACACCACATCACACCACACCACACCACATTACACCACATCACACCAACCACACCACACCACACCACAGGTACGTCACCCCTGAGAGCGTCATGCAGCCACCTCGCCTGCGGGAGGACGAGGCACTGGCCTGTAGGCTCATTGAGATGGGGCCTGCTGCCTACCAGTTCACAAAGTGACTTCAAAATCGTTGTTGATGTTGTTGTTAACCACCACCACCACCACCACCACCACCACCACCACCACCACCACCACCACCACCACCACCACCACCACCACCACCACCACCACCACCACCACCACCACCACCACCACCAGACCAGTTAGTATTCGCATTCCCCACTATGCGTGTCTCAAAAGTCGACGGCTGCAAGTGCTCTGTAGCGACGACAGCCACACGTGGCGACCACACAAGCCACCGCAAGAGTCACCTCTTTCGCCTTCGGACCAACAAACATTCTTCGCAGAAGGTTCAAGCTGCAACCACTACAACCACCACAAACCACCACAACCACTACAAACCACCACATCCACCACAACCACCACAAACCACCACAACCACCACAAACAATGCAACCACCACAACCATCACAATTACCACAGCCACCAGGACCACTAAAACCACCACCACCACTTTTTCACCAAAACCTCCACCACTACACCACTACACCATTACCACCACTTCACCACCATCACCACTTCACCACCACCATCACCACTTCATTACTACCACCACCAACTCACCACTACGACCTCAAAAAGCCAACACAACCCCACCACAACAACACAACCACTCTTATTCCAAAAACAATTCTTATAACCACCCCGGTTTTCAACAACTCCAACAACAACTCCTACAACAACAAAAACAAAAACAACAACAACAACAACAACCACCACAGACGATTTCGATGGCGACGACTACAGACAGTCGATAGAAATCAGAACTTTGAAAATACCCAAATATTTCGCCTTGGTGTCACGTGCGTGTGGCACTGAGAAGTTGGTGACGTCACAGGCGGGTGGTCTGGTGACGTCGGAAGAAGATGAGAGGGTTCAAGTGGTGGTTCCTCAAGGTGCTGTCAGCAAAAACACCCGTGTGCAAGTGCAGGTGTGTCGTGGTGTGGTGTGGTGTGGTGTGGTGTGATGTGGCGTGGTGTGGCGTGTTGTGGTGTGGTGTGGCGTGGTGTGGTGTAGCGTGGTGTGGTTTGGCGTGGTGTGGTGTGGTGTGGTGTGGCGTGGTGTGGTGTGGCGTAGTGTGGTGTGGTGTGGTGTGGTGTGGTGTGGCGTGGTGTGGTTTGGCGTGGTGTGGTGTGGTGTGTTGTGGCGTAGTGAGGGGGAGTAAGCTGTGGCATGTCATGGTTCAGTGCAGCGGAGTTCAATGGCACTCAGGTGTTACCAGTGGCGGAAGAGCAGGCGGTGGCTGAATTAGGGGGTGGTCATTGTGGCCCGGTGGTCAGCATCGAGCCACGCTGTCGCAAGTTCCACCAGGCTGTGACGCTCAAGATCCCCTTGCCTGCTCTAGAGGCGCATCAGGAGGGCTTCCAGGATCGACTCTTGTGCAGCCTCTCAGGTGCGTTTGTGTGTGCGTGTGTGTTTGTGTTTGTGTGTGTGTGTGTGTGTGTGTGTGTGTGTGTGTGTGTGTGTGTGTGTGTGTGTGTGTGTGTGTGTGTGTGTGTGTGTGCTTGTAATGTTATGTTTGTTATTTTCTTGTATGCACGTTGTTTCATTGTTATGGTTACGGATCAACTTTTATTTTAGTTATCTTTTATTATTTTATTATAGTGTTTTATTGAAAAATGTACATTCTGCTGTTTATGTTGTTTTTGTATCACTATTAATAAAAAAAAATTATTATTACTATTACTATTATTTTTATTATCAATATTATTATTTTTATTGTTATTATTATTATTATTATTATTATTATTATTATTATTATTATTATTATTATTATTATTATTATTATTATTATTATTATTATTATTATTATTATTATTATTATTATTATTATTATTATTATTATTATTATTATTATTATTATTATTATTATTATTATTATTATTATTATTATTATTATTGTTGTTGTTTTTATGTGTTGTGATGTTGCAAGTGAGTTTTCTGGCAGGCGAGTACGGCAGTTCGCAGTGGGAAGACATCACTGACGTAACATCCATCAACTCCGTGCATGGTTGCATCGTCTTCCTCACCACTGCCTCTGCCAGGTGCCGATGCATGGAAAATGGATGGATGAACGAATGCATGGATGTATTGATGAATGCATGGATGAATGGATGGAGGGATGAATGGATTGATGGATGAATGGAGGGATGAATCGATGGATGGATGAATGCATGGATGAATGCATGGATGAATGAATGGATGGATGGAAGGACGGATGAATGCAAGGATGGATGAATGGATGGATGGATGAATAGATAGATCGATAGATGAGTGAATAGTGATAAGGATGATTTGATGAGTAGAAAAATAACTTTTAAAATGAACATTTGGATGTGTGGATGAATGAAGAAAAGAGTACACACTCAACAGGTACTGGGTTGTTCGGGCACACAAGAAGAGTCTCAAAGATCTGCCCTCACAGGCCTCCAGACTGTACCAAAGCGCATGCGCTGTGCCTTTTTACGCTCACGTGGTGGCGCATGGAAAAGTGCAGGGAGGTGGCCTGGCTGTGAGGGTGTGTTGTGTGACAGAGGATCACGTGGAACGGATCCGTACAGGAAACAGAGAGATGGGGTATGAGGAGGTCGGAAGCTGTGAAAACGTCGTGGTGAGTTGGAAGGAGGTTGTGGTGGTTGAGGAGGGGGGGAGGGGAGTTGGAAGTTGGAAGAAGAGAGTTGTTCTAGCGGTATTGTTAATAAAAAAGCATGATTTGCAAGCGCCTGCACACCGCTGCAACGGCAGGTGTACGAGAACAGAGCCATCTACTTGAACGTGGAAGGAGGACTGCAGCTGGCGAGCCACAACGTCATGGCCACCGACAGCCACCCGATCCAACCCACCTTCAACCACCTCACGCAAACCACCCTCCTCTTCCACTGCCTCAGGGAAAACCGCCTGCCCATCAGACTTTCTTTCCGCTCCTTCGAACCTTGCAAACTGCTCTTCTACCGCTTCCCACTCCCCCCCACCCCATCCTCCTCTTCTTCCTCCTCCTCCTCCTCCTCTTCTGTCGCCAGACAACTCATATGCAAGCTAAAACTACACTGTCCAGAACAACAAAAGTATCTTTCTTCCGCCGCCGATGCCAAAGCAGGTGGTTCCTTAGCCTCCTCATATTCTTTTTTTTTCTTTTTTTTTTCTTTTTTTTTCTTTTTTTCTTTCTTCTTCCTTTTCTTCATCCTCCTTCTAACTCCTAACTCCTCCTTCTAACTCCTAACTCCTCCTTCTAACTCCTAACTCCTCCTTCCTACAGAAGAGCACATCTCCAAAGCTGAGTTGCGTCTGACTGACATCGCAGACGCCTTGGACGTTGATTGGATTCCGCTTGCTTTGCAGCTGGGCATGAGTCATGCTGACGTCACATGCATCCAATCAGATTACGCCTACCTGCCGGAACAGGCGTTGGTGATGTTGCACACGTGGGTGGAAAGAAACCGCCAGCAGGCCACCGGAAACGTGTTGGAACGGGCTTTGAAGGCTGTTGGGAGGGAGGATGTGTTGAGTAAGTGTATGTACAACATCAGACAGGTGACTGACCAAGGAGAAATGGCTGTTGCTAAGGAGTATCTGGACGCTGGTGCGTGCTGTGTTGTGGTTGATGGGGTGTGGTATGTATGGACTAGTTTGGTGTAGTTGATGTGGTGTGGTATGGTCTAGTGTGATGTGGTGTGGCTGATGTGGTGTGGCTGATGTGGTGTGGCTGATGTGGTGTGGCTGATGTGGTCTGGTTGGTGTGGTGTGGCTGATGTGGTGTGGCTGATGTGGGGTAATGTGAGTGACGTGATGACTACCACTACAGCATACAACGGCCCTGACTACCTGGGACATTCTCGTGCCTCCTCCGTTTTCAGGGCGCCATCTTCCGACAGATCTTACATTCTTGACCGCTCTTCATACAGGGTGTGTTGCCGCCCTTCAGCCATTCTCTCACTCATATCTTCGTCCATCCGCCCATGTCTCTCTTCATCTTTTCATCCATCCATCCAAGCCTCTATCAATCCTCCATCCATCTCTTCTTCCATCCACGCTCCCCTCATCTATCCACTATCTCCTCCTTCATTCATTTATCTACCCTTCCTTCATTCATCCATCCACCCTTCCTTCATTTATCCATCCACCCTTCCTTCATTCATCCATCCACCCTTCCTTCATTCATCCATCCACCTTTCCTTCATTCATCCATCCACCCTTCCTTCATTCATCCATCCACCTTTCCTTCATTCATCCATTCATCAATTCATCCACCGTTGTTCTTCTCATTGTCAGAATGCCTAAACTCCTGTCCAGTAATTTCATACAACTTTCCATTGCACGCAACAATTTTAAAAGGATTTTAATAATTAATTTAAAATATTCTTCTTTTTCGAAATATTATTCTCAATTATTATTAATAATTAAATCAATTTTATTATTTTGAACATCACTATTAATAATTTAAATAATAATATTGCTTTGAACGGTATTATTATAATGAAAATGATTATTATTTTTAATAATATCATTATTTTGATTATTATTATTATTTTGATTATTATTATTATTTTGATTATTATTATTATTATGATTATTATTATTATTTTTATTATTATTATTATTTTGATTATTATTATTATTTTGATTATTATTATTATTTTGATTATTATTATTATTTTGATTATTATTATTATTATTATTTTGATTATTATTATTATTTTGATTATTATTATTATTTTGATGATTATTATTATTTTGATTATTATTTTTTTTTAAATAATTTTTTTCTTTCTTGTGTAGGACGACTCAGGCAGCGAAGCGGCCTCATTGCTTGGCAGAGAAGAGTTTCTAGGTTGTTGTTGTTGTTGGTGGTGGTGTTGTTGTTGTTGTTGTTGGTGTTGTTGTTGTTGTTGTTGTTGTTGTTGTTGGTGATGGTAGTGTTGTTGTTGTTGTTGCTGTTGTTGTTGGTGATGGTAGTGTTGTTGGTGTGGTTGGTGTTGTTGTTTTTGTTATTATTGTTGGTGTTGTTGTCGTTGGTGCTGTTGGTGTTGGTGTTGTTGGTGTTGTTGTTGTTTTTGGTGTTGTTTTCGTTGTTGTTGTTGGTGTTGTCTTTGTCAGGGAGCTCTTCTCAATGGGGTTCAGATTATGATCAGGAAGATCAAGAATGTGATGGTGACTACTTGGTCTGTTTTCCCGACAGATTACAAAACTTCTGGTGTCTGGATTCCACCGACATCACTAGCTTTTGTCGTTGTTGTTTAGTTGTTGCCAGTGGCGTTAATGCACAGCACACCTCCTCACAGACAAGAGGGGCTTCATCGACTCCTCCTCCTTCAGGACCACCTCCGAGCTCGACGTTCTGCCCACCAGAGATGGTACGCACACTCACACATACACACAATCACACGTGCACGTACACATACACACAATCACAAGCACACGTACACACACTCACATGCACACGTACACACACTCACATACACACATACACACACGTCAATGCATATCAAAGTGCAAAATGTGTAAATAAACAATTTTATACAGATGAAGATACATGCACAAACATACACACATATACAAACATACGAATACAAATACAAACGCGAAGATTCTTTTGGTGGCATTAACCCGGTAAAGTTTCAAAGTCGATCCAAATTGTTATCATGAGTATAGTATGAAAAATACATACATAGAAAGACATACAAACATACAAACACACAAACACACAAACATACAAAAATACGAGCATACAAACACACAAACATACAAACATACAAACATACAAACATACAAACATACAAACATACAAACATACAACCATACAAACGTATATACATACGAACATACAACCATACACACAACAGTTTGTGACATGGAGACGGGAGGCCATGAGGCGATCAGCGACAAAGTTTTCAGTGAGTTGAAAGTTGTTCGAGAGACTGAAGGAAATGCATTCAGATCTCGGCTTGATTGGCATCCATTAAAATAACTCATGATCTCTCATTGAGTTGGGATTAGTTCAACTGAGGTGTAATCTTTCAGTTACCTGATTATTTTTCATTTGATTAACTTATCAATTCCAGTCAATCACAATTATTCAAACTAACACGGAAGCTTTATTTTGAGTACTCTACTGTCACCCTTGTGACGTTGGCACTGTTGAACTCACAACATCAACACAACAATAACAACAACAATAAAAAAAACAAAAAAACAAAAAACAACAACAACAACAACTACCACAACAACAACAACAATATTAATGATAATAATCACAATAACATTCAAAACTACAACAACAACACGCGCAGAATCAAGAATGGCTGCTCAAAAAGACTTCAAGAAGGATGGAGAGGAGAAAGAAGAAGAGTTAAAAATAAAAAAAGATGAAAAGGAAGTGGAAACAAGAAGGGTGGGTGAGGAGGAGAGGAGGGTGGGTGAGGAGGAGAGGAGGGTGGGTGAGGAGGAGAGGAGGGTGGGTGAGGAGAAGAGGAGGGTGGGTGAGGAGGAGAGGAGGGTGGGTGAGGAGGAGAGGAGGGTGGGTGAGGAGGAGAGGAAGGTGGGTGAGGAGGAGAGGAAGGTGAGTAAGGAGGAGAGAAAGGTGGGTGAGAAGGAGAAGAGGGTGGGTGAGGAGAAGAGGAGGGTGGGTGAGGAGGAAAAGGACAGGGAGAAGACACCAGTGATGAGTCCTTTAGACGACCAAGAGTATCGCAGGACGGTGAGGAGTGAGAGTAGAGAGGAGGCAATGGAGAGGTACGAGGATGAAGATGGAACGGTGGTCGAATGTGCAGGAGTCAGGCGTTTCAAGACTGAAACTGTGGAGGTGGTGAAACCTGTGTTAGAAAAGCTGGTGGTGGATGGAAAAGTGGTAGAGAGGAGGAAGGAGGTGGTAGTGGCGGAAGAGGTGCTGGAGGAGGTGACTGAGGTGCCGCATGGACTGGAAGGGCAGGAACACCTCCAGAGCATTGTGAACGTCAAGCAGACCAATGACGTCCTGCCGTCAGGACTGCGTACAAGCAAAAAAGTGGTCAAAAGCAGGGTAGGTACAACATTTGAACACTGCAACATTTGAACACTGCAACATTTGAATACTGCAACATTTGGATACTGCAACATTTGAATACTGCAACATTTGAATACTGCAACATTTGAATACTGCAACATTTGAATACTGCAACATTTGAATACTGCAACATTTAAATACTGCAACATTTGAATACTGCAACATTTTAGTACTGCAACATTTGAATACTGCAACATTTTAGTACTGCAACATTTGAATACTGCAACATTTTAGTACTGCAACATTTGAATACTGCAACATTTGAATACTGCAACATGCTACCTTTTGTTTCATATTTCTACTTCTTTTTTTCATTCTCCAGCTCTTCAATTGCTTCCCACCATCCTTATTACTTTCAATCCACCCTTCTTTCATCCATCATACCTTCTTCCACCTTTCTTCCACCTTCCACCCTTCTTCCCATCCCCCTACCCCCACTCTACTCATTCCTCCACCACTCCATCCACCCATCCCCCACCCCCACTCTACTCATTCTTCCACCACTCCATCCACCCACCATTCCCCTCCACAGCTTGTCAAGAAGACACCAAGCAGCAAGAGCATTTTTCCATGGGATTCATCCATCTTCCAGGAGCCCCACGTGACCGAGGGAACCATTGTAGCATCGCAAAAGTCCACTCCAGGTGCGTCTGCTTCATCTTCCTGTGGCGCACATGAACAACACGTCAACAACACATATTCAACACCACATCAACATCACATCAACATCAACTCAACACCACATCAACACCACATCAACACCACATCAACACCACATCAACACAACATCAACAATAGCTCAACACCACATCAACACAACATCAACAATAACTCAACACCACATCAACACCACATCAGCAACTAATACAAACAGTTAAACATACGCAAGACACGTAAGCAGCGCCTGGAAGGTGCACAAGTACTTGCAACACACAACAACATAAACAGCACATGAAACCTCAAAAGTATTAACACATACTATGTAACACAATAGACACACAGCGTACAAACTGATGCATAAAACATTCGACAGGTGGCAGTCAAGAGGTGGGTAAGAGGGTGATAGTTTCGCAAAAGAAGAACAGACTGAGAGAGAGGGAGAAAGAGGAAGAAAAGAAGGAAGAAGAAGAAGAGAGGAAGAAGAAGGAAGAACAAGATGGAAAGAAGGAGAAAGAGGTGGCGGTGGAAGAGAAGGAGGCCAAGGAAGACGGTAGCGTGGTGTTGTACAGAACCCGCACAAGTCACGTGACGAAGCCATTATTGCGCAAGGTGATGCGTGACGACTCCGTGGTGGAGTGCGTGACGGAAGACGTGGTGGTGGAGAAGCTGATCGAACAGGAAGTGACGCAGTTGCCGGAAGGTATGACGTCACTTGAAGCCTGCAGTGAGGGGGGGAGGAGGCTGGAGAAAGATTTGTTGAGTGTGGAGGAGTTTGAGGAGCAGGAAGGAGATGTGTTGGTGAGAAGGAAGCTGAGCAGAATGAGTGTCAGAAAACCCGTTGCTGAAGAGCTTCTGCAGGAAACACACGTGGAAAAACCAGTGCTACTCAGGTCGTCTGAGCTTTCGAAGGAGGTGATGGCGCCAACAGAGGAAGTGAGAAGAGAGGAAACAAAAAACAAAGAGGATGGAGAGAAGGTAGTGGAAGGAAGGGAGGAAGAGGACGGAGAAGAGAGAAGGAAATCAAAAGAGGATTCCACGGCCGTTTCGTTGGATGACGTCCTCCACCTCACCCCGATGACTCGAAGTCTCATTGAGCAAGACCAAGCCTCCAGTCCTCAAAGCTGCATGGAAGCAGGCGGCAAGAAATACCACTTGCCTGCTGAGACGGAGGTGCTGGGGGTTCAGGAGTGGGATGAAATCGTGGAGGACGGCAGGAAGAAGATGTTCAAGGTGGTGACGAAGAAGAGGAGCAAGCCAGTGGCCATCTTGGACAAGGACAAGAACGGCGTGGAAATTGAGCGGATCATTGGCAAGCACAAGGTGGCCATTGAGGTGGACGAGGAGGTGACTGAGTTGGAGGCGGGAGTGTCTCTGAGCGACAGAGGCGCCCTGGTTGACAAGGTGACCACCATTGAGAAGTTTGAGAAGAAGAACGAAGACGGAACTTGGATCAGGAAAAACCTCAAACGCACGGAGATTAGGAAGTCTGCCGAAAAAGAAGCCACCACGCCACATCAGCCACACCCACAGCTGCAGCCACTGCAGCGAGAGCTGCAAAAAGTGGCTAACGTGGAAGCAATTCAGCCCACCTCCAAAGTGCTACGCTCACCCAACACAGTTCTGCTGAAGCAGCAGCAGCAGTTCCAGCTGCGACAGCAAGAGCAAGGCCTCTTTCCCAAAATCACCGAAGGAATGCGTCATGACTACACGCACCCCATCTACGGCAACGTCACTCTGACGTCATACGTGGAGGAGCCAGGAGTGGACGAGAGGGAAGAAGAGGGGGCTGATGGATCGAGACTCAAGTACCGCATCGTCACCAAGATGCACAAGGAGAAGGTGTCAGTGTTGAATGGTGAGGGAGGAGAGGTGGTGTTGGAGACGAACAGCTTGGGCACCGAGATTGAGGAGTACATCGAGGAGGTGGAGAAAGGTCTGTCTGAGAGCTTGGACGAAGCTGGCATTGATAAGGTCACCTCAGTGGAGGAGAGCACTGATGAGATGGACGGCTGTGGATGGCTCAGGAGGAAGGTGGTGCATGTGAGGATCTTCCGTAAGAGCGATCAAGTAAGCTCTACTGTGTTGCCTGAAGCCACCACTGCCGTGTCTGCGGACCAGGCTTCAGTGGCAACCAGCGACACTGTGGCTGGTGGCCAGGTGCTTGAGGCTGCAGTGGCAAAGTACTTCAAAACGGAAAAGGTTGTGCTGGAACAAGAAAAGTTCCAGGAAGAACGGAAGATGGAGGAAAGGGTGTTCACACTGGTGTGTGACGTGGAGGAGAAGAGAGAGGTGAGGGAGGGTGAGAAACGTAATGTGAAAATCATCCGCAAGAAGGCACCAGTGCCTGTGATTGAAAAGGTGGTGGGTGAAGATGGATGTGAGAAGAAGATAATGGTGAGTGAAGTAGTGGAAGAGGTGGAAACGGAAGTGGTGGAAGCAGGTCAGCAGAGCACTCCACAGCCAGCGCAGGAAGCTCGAGTGGAGGAATACTATGAACAACTGCCTGACAACACGTGGATGCGCAAAAGGGTTGTCAAGAAGGCCGCAATAACTCGCCCCTCGAGTCTCAAGACTGGTTCAGCGCCTCTGGATGAAGGCACTGCAGACACCAGAGCCACACGCGGTGTGGGTTCAGAAATAGGAGCGAAAGATGGAGAAAAGAAGAAAAATGTTGATGAGCCGGAGAGGAGATTAAGCGAGCTGCAGCGGAGTCTGGGTGCTTTGAAGGCTGTGGAGGAGGGAGAGGACAAGGAGGAGGTTGGAGTGAGAGAAAGCAGAGTTTTAGAGTTGAACACTGAAACACAAGCGGAGGTGCTGAGGGAAAAAGAGGTGATGGAGGAAATGATGAAGGCAGAGATGAGAGAGCACGCAATCCAAGAAGAGAGGAAAAAGGTTCACAACACCATGGCAAGCAACCTTTCGGTCGGCAAACAGTTGCAGCAGCTGACAGGAGCCCTGGAGGCTCTGAGCAGCGTGGAGGAGAACGAAGGTGACTCTCCCACACCAGGTCTGTCGTATGGGAGTTGCTGCTGGTAGTTGCTGCCAACCGACGTAACCTGCAGTGTGCATTCTCTCGTTTGATATTTCAAATTAATTCTCCAGGGCTCATGACGCTTAACATATTTGTGTCACCGCCGTGGTGATTCTAATTTTGTCTGATCATTTTTGTAGCGCTGATTATATATCGCTACACAACTAGCTTGTCACCAATTCCGCAACATACACTCAATATGTGCATCCATTCACGCGAGTGGCTTAATAGCTCTTAGCCATGCTGTTGTCACGGTGTTATGACACCTGACACATTCCATAGAAGGCGGGCAGTATGAACTACGACACATGTTTGAGTTTTAGCTTATTTATAAGGTATATTCATATACATCACTACATTTATTTATTTATTTGTTTATTTATTTATTTATTCATTTATTTATTTATTTATTTATTTATTTATTTATTTGTTTGTTTATTTATTTATTTATTTATTTATTTATTTATTTATTTATTTATGTTCATGTATGTCATGACGTTCTATGTTTTAATGACATTCCTTCAACATTTCTGCAAGGTGTCAAGGAGCAAAGCAATGGACCCCTCGATGCAGCCACCCACCAAGACCTCACCAAAGAACAAAAAGTTTCAGGGGCGCCTGAAGGAGACCATGCGGTTTCAGGAAAGCAGAAAGAGGTGGCACCAGTTTCGAAACAAAGCCTCAAAGCCCCACAACACCCCCCCTCTTCCTCTTCAGTATCCACTGCGGACATTGTTGAAGAAGCATTTATCCAGCCAACACCAAGAACAGCTTGCATCGGTATGAGTGCTATGAAGAAGATGGATGTTACTGAGAAGGAGGGAAGAAAGAAGGAAGAAGGAAAAAAAGATGAGGGAAAGAAGGAAGAAGGAAAGAAGGATGAGGGGAAGAAGGAGGAAGGAAAGAAAGAAGAAATAAAGAAGGAAGAGAAAACGAATGAAAAGAAGGATCATGCGATGCCGCAGACAACTCTTCAGACAAGAGAAACTGTCCTGGAGACTGGATTGAGTACATCAGAACAACTAGTGACGTCACCGCCCCGTCAAGTGTCGAGGGAACTGCAGCAGTACGCAGAGGATCTGGCACAGACAATCACAAGTACCACACTGCATGAGTTGAGAAAGAAAGAAGGAGGATTGAGAGAAGGGTCGAAGAAAGAGGAGTTGAAAGGGGCTCTCATCAATGACTCGATGCTGGAAAGCAAGGTGGAAGAGATTCTCCATGAAAAACAACAAGACACGCAACAACAGCCTCAACAACAGCAACAACAACAGCAACAACAGCCACAACAACAGCAACAGCAACAACAGCAACAACAGCAACAACAGCCACAACAGCAACAACAGCAACAACAACAACAACAACATTCTGCCACGAAGGAAGACAAAGATCTGCCTCAGTCACTGCAAGATCAACAGATCAGTGCAGTCGCAAGCAATGGTGGCGAACAGAACAACACAGCGCAGGCTCCAAGGGTGGAGAGCAAAGAGGAGGAGTACACGAGAGTGTCTGCCTGCGGAAGTAAGTCTATCCACACCAGCATCACCACCAGCAAGATCTTCCAGCACGACAAGTACCTGGGTAAGTGCATCGAGAAGAACATCTTTGAGTCGTCTTTGGCCATCAAAGACCCCTATGCTGCAGATGTTGAGACTCAAACGTCGATTGAGGAGTATGAAGAGGAGGAGGAGGATGGTGGATGGGTAAAGACAAAAATCACCACTGTGACTGCCTATCTCAACAACGACACTGCCACCACTCCTGATGGAGACCTCCCTGCGCAGCAGAGCAACGGAGGCGCCGCAGACCAAGCTTCTCTGGATCTTTCCCTTGTGGAACAGACTCCAGACATCGCCAGTCTTTTTGATGCTTCGGTCTTGAAGGTTGAAAATGTGAAGGAGAAGGTAATTAGGAAACACCCCAGCAAGCGCACACTGGCAGGCGAAAAAAAAGATCCGTCAGAGAAACAAGATGATTCCGGAAATGACCAACAACCACATCAATCTCAGCAACGACCGCGAAAACAAGAATTTCAACAACAGCAGCAACAACAACAGCAACAACCACAACAACAACAATCCCAACAGCAGCAACAACAACAATCCCAACAACAGCAACAACAACAACCCCAACAACAACACGGCATCACAGAAAGCAAGCCCACTAGAACAGGTAAACCACCATCCTTCTTCATCTCAGACAGACAGGAGAAGCAGTCATCCTCATTGCCTCAGACACCCAAGCAGAAGGGCAAGGTCATGCGGAGCAGAGTGAAGCGGGTGGTGACAAGGAAGGTGCGCCGAGTATTACACAACGGGGAGGTTGTGGAGGACGTGGTGACGGAAGAGCTGCCAGATACGGAGCTTTCAGAGGGCACAGAGGTGCTCAGCCAGGCAAGCACCGCGTCTCCCAAATCCAGGGCCTCTCTCGCTTCCAACCATGAGACCTCTTCACCCTGCAGACGCAGGTCTGAATCGAGTGTGGGCAGCATGAAGGTGTACACCGACACCCACGAGGGCGAGCCTGAGAGACAGACTGACGTGAAGGAGAGGGAGCAAGTGCTGGACGATGGCAGGGTGGTGCTGCACAAAAGCATCGTGACCAAAGAGAAGCAGACGATCGTCAAAAGGCTGGTGATGGAGGAGGACGAAGAGCAAGCGGAAGACGAGGACTTTGACGACGAAGAGGATCCTATTGCATCTGCCCTCATGAAGTACGCAGATGCCCTCCAAAACCCACCCAACAACACGCCGGTCAAGGCGTCCTACCTTGACGAGTGGCTGAGACAACCGGAGGTGGCCCTAGCGGAGTCGCAAGAGGCACGCAAGGAGTCACAAAAACCAAAGTTCCGAGTTTCAATGGAGCGAGGAGACGTGGGTGAAGTGAGATAACTACTCTGAACTTTTCTGCTTTTGATGTTGCAAACACTTCAGATTTCTAGTCTTCAGTTAGCTACGGTTTAGTGTTTTTTCAATTTTTCATTACAACCTCTTGGGTTTCATTCTCCAACCATAATGGACTTTCGTGTGTGAAACGATTTGAAAGTTTACGATGCTCAAAAACCCACCTCTACTACTCACTTCATCATGTTTGTACGAGTTATTAAACAGTTTAACTTTCGAATATGCGCACTCAAACATCAATTCAATAGTCGAAAAGTATTCACAGTTATTGACTCCCTGCTTGAGTGAAACGGGACACTTCATTCAAATTCTCATCAGAACAATGAGTTATAGCAGTATAGCTCTTTAGCTCGAAGAGTGTCCGACATTTCAGATCCCATAAACTCAGCGTGTGAAGCGCTCTTGCGTAAAGTCTAAAACCCAAGTTTACTTTTGAAAGAATATTTTAAAGACCATTGCAATGAGTGAGCTTAAATTATTTTAAATAGTTTTTGTATATTATTATTTGATTAAATAATTATGTCAATTGTATTCCTAACGACTACTTTGCCACGGCCCACAGGCCAGCCAGAGGACATCCTCAGTCCCCTCCTTTCGACCGGCACTTACAAGGTTCTCGTGCAAAATCTCGGAGAAGACTTGTGAGTTACAAGCTAGCGTATTATAACTTTTTAACAAAAGTTACTTATTGTGGTTTTTTCAAAGTTCACCAACTTGATGTCGTTTCAGAGGAATCTCGCCCCAGACATTGGCCAACAATCTTTTTCCCATGCAGGTTTGAATTTCTACTTTTCAAAAATTTGTTTTGTGAGGTTTTACTTATAGTAGTAATCTGATTTACAGATGGATGAAGATGGTGAAGGTGAAAAAAAAGATGGCATGGTGATGTTTATTGAATTTTTGCATACAATTTTTTTATGTTAGTAACATTTACTGTAACACTCCAACTCTGATTCGAAGTTGCCAACACTCAGTCTTCTCCCTCAGCAGGACTCAGACTTCTTGGTGAAGGGGGAACCAGAGGAGGTTGGTGATGTGTCGCTGAAGATGCTGCTTAAAGTCATTCAAACTTCTTTCACACCAAAAGGTGATACAGGCCACGCAAGAAACACCGCGGATTGGAGAGTGGAAAGCCATGAGGTAAGTCTGTGACTCCTTCAATGAGTGTCTCTAATGATCATTGCATAGAATATCTGTTAGATAGGGTTGTGCAAGGAATAATGAGTCACATTTGAGGTAGTTCTTATAACCAATCACATCAACCTCAACCACCTCATTTGCTTTTGTTTCATTGACTCATTGAACAGAGACAAGTGCAGCAGGAAGTTGGAAGTGTCTTTCAAGGAGCCCCCCAAAGTGACCAAGAACATGACGTGCACAGTGAGTGGTGTCGAGGGGTGCATGCTACCACCACCAATACACAATTACCATCACTCCCCCATCATCATCATCACTCCACCATCCATCATCCTACCACCACCACCATCATCTCCACCACCACCATCATCTCCACCACCACCATCATCTCCACCACCACCATCATCTCCACCACCACCATCATCTCCACCACCACCATCACCTCCACCACCACCACCACACATAGTACCTGCCAAGCAACAACACACTGTACGCACGTCCCATGCGACGGTGTAGCACGGTGGTGAGAGTTGGAGGGGGAGTCCCAGAGGACTGCAAGCTGCACCTCTCACCTCGCTTCAGCCTCACCTTCGAACCCGTGCGCATGTGTCCCTACCACGCCAGTGCTGGTCATTTGGTGCAGGTTGACCCCTCCCTTCTCAACTACTCTTCCTACAACATCACCTACACACACCTCCACGGACACCAAGTTGTTTCTATCGACCTCAAAGCCTCACCTTGTGAGTAACCTGCCTTCTTGCCACAAGCACTTACAACTTCTTATCACCACTGGTTACAACTACCAACAACCACTCATCACCACCACTAACCACTCACAACCACCACCAACCACTCACAACCACCACCAACCACTCACAACCGCCAACAACCACTCACAACCGCCAACAACCACTCACAACCACCACCAACCATTCACAACCACCACCAACCACTCACAACCACCACCAACCACTCACAACCACCAACAACCACTCACAACCACCCAAAACCACCAACAACCACTCACAACAACCACCAGCGACAAACGACACAGAGGTGGTGTTTCCTATAGTTTTCCACTGCATGTCGAGTTGCCAGGGGGGCATCCACAAGAGACCCATTCACGTGCTCTTCCAGTTGCAGCAGGGTGCCCAGGTGCTGGCCGAGAGAACTGTCAACGTGTGGGTTGGCACGTGTCCTGGCAGGACAAGGATGAAAGATGAGAGGAAGGAGGAGGAAGGGGTGATTCCCAAGGAAGGGGTGTTGAAGGGGGTGTCTGGGGGTGTGTCGAAAGAGCTGGTGTCAAAGAGAGGCGTGTCAGAGGGAATCTTCACTAACCTTTGCACCAAAAACACCAGCAAGCAGGATCTAGAGTCGCTTTCAGAAAACAAAAGCAGCAAGCAAGTGAAGAGAGATTTTGAGGTGGGTGGGTGAATTGTGTGAGGTGGGCGGGTGAATTGTGTGAGGTGGGTGGGTGAATTGTGTGAGGTGGGCGGGTGAATTGTT
Source organism: Branchellion lobata (assembly GCA_947562095.1). Taxonomy (NCBI): domain Eukaryota; kingdom Metazoa; phylum Annelida; class Clitellata; order Hirudinida; family Piscicolidae; genus Branchellion; species Branchellion lobata. The sequence continues at coordinate 406,564 of OX387254.1, forward strand.
TGAGGTAGGTGGGTGAATTGTTTGAGGTAGGTGGGTGAATTGTGTGAGGTGGGTGGGTGAATTGTTTGAGGCGGGTGGGTGAGATTTTTGAAGTGGGGAATTAATTTTTTGAGGTGCAACTAATGGTCAATGACGTCACCACAGATGAAAGAAAACCAGGGAGAGTTCAAGCTTCTAGTGAGTCATGTCTTCGTTAGCTCTTCTCTCTCGCCATCAACCCACTGCCTCCCCACCACACACCACCACTTCACCACATACCTCTCTATCACACACCATCATTCCACCACACCACCACGTACCACCATTCCACCACACACCACCACACACCACCACACACCACCACGTACCACCATTCCACCACACACCACCACTCCACCACACACCACCACATACCACCACTTCACCACACACCACCATTCCACAAATTAACACCATCCCATCACACAACCTTTTCTTTAATGACTGAGGTGAATGCACCCATCAGTGACTCAATGCCACCAAATGGGAACTACTCCCTCTGCTTCTTATACTGTTTTCTGAGTGGAAAAACATCCAGTCTGCCACCAAACCACTCCATCCCCCCCCCTCTCCCCATCACCACACCTACCGTCACTACACCACCCATCACCACACCACCCAGTTGAGGAGTTACAAGGAATGGAAGGCTTGCAACCATTTTAAACACCTCCTTCAACGGTAGTAGTAGTAGTAGTAGTAATATTAGTATTAATAGTAGTTGTAGTAGTATTAGTAGTAGTAGTAGTAGTAGTAGTAGTAGTAGTAGTAGTAGTAGTAGTAGTAGTAGTAGTAGTAGTAGTAGTAGTAGTAGTAGTAGTAGTAGTAATAGTAGTAGTAGTAGTAGTAGTAGTAGTAGTAGTAGTAGTAGTAGTAGTATTAGTAGTAGTAGTAGTAGTAGTAGTAGTAGTAGTAGTAGTAGTAGTAGTAGTAGTAGTAGTAGTAGTAGTAGCAGCAGTAGTAGTAGTAGTAGTAGTAGTAGTAGTAGTAGTAGTAGTAGTAGTAGTAGTAGTAGTAGTAGTAGTATTAGTAGTAGTAGTAGTAGTAGTAGTAGTAGTAGTAGTAGTAGTAGTAGTAGTAGTAGTAGCAGTATTATTATTATTAGTAGTAGTAGTATAAATTACACTACTTAAAAGTTGAAAGTGGTGAGCGATGTCATGACTAGTGGCTGTGACCACACAACAGGCACTCTGAGGAGGGTTGTGTGTGCTACAAGGAGCTTGGAGTCCAAAACCACTGCCTTGTTCGTCTGCTCGAATAGCTGTCTGTCTGCTCTGCTGTTGTGTGTCTATAGTGCTGTTGTGTGCCTACAGTGCTGTTGTGTGTCTACAGTTCTGTTATGTGTCTACATTGCTGTTGTGTGTCTACAGTGCTGTTGTGTGTCTACAGTTCTGTTGTGTGTCTACAGTTCTGTTGTGTGTCTACAGTGCTTTTGTGTGTCTACAGTTCTGTTGTGTGTCTACAGTGCTGTTGTGTGTCTACATTGCTGTTGTGTGTCTACAGTGCTGTTGTGTGTCTACAGTTCTGTTATGTGTCTACAGTTCTTTTGTGTGTCTACAGTGCTGTTGTGTGTCTACAGTTCTGTTGTGTGTTGCACGTATTAACTCACCGAGTGTTCAACTCCAACTTCCATCCATAATTTGTAAAGCTGCCTTCACTGGTGAGTTGTTGCTAGAACTGTGGTATTGTTTAGCTCGTCAGAAATGTTATTGTTGTTGTTATTGTTGTTAGTACAGTACAGGCATTGTTACATCCAGGTTTGCTTTCATGCAATAAGCCAATTTCCCATCTGCTCCACTACCGCCTCATTCAAGACCACACTTCCAAGCTAACAAATCTGATTGTTACTGACTCTTTCACGTTGATAACCTCTTTTCCATTTATAAGTTCAACGATAAAATCAATGTTCTGTGATGATATTCCTACTTGAACTGTCTTCTCTCTCAGTGGTTGTTTCATTATTATTATCATTATTATTGTTATTATTGTTATTATTATTTTTCATATTATCATTTTTTATGAAGTTTTTTTTCTCATTCTTCATTTTCGAGAAGTGTTTTTATTATTTTGAGAATTCCTTATTATTTTAATTATCCGTAAGAATCAAAAAACGTAAGCTTTGAATTTTAAAATAAACGACTTCCACTGCGTAATAAATGCTTTAACGAGCATATCTGCTACAACAAACAAACATTTGATATTCTTAATAAGTTCAAACGAAATCTTCAAGATGAGAGCTTAAAGTGAAAGATCAAAGAGCATCAGAGAAATGTTGAATAAAAAACGAAAAAGTTAACTTCAAAGTTAGCTTGAAATTAAGGTTAAGTAACTCATAAGTACATAAGAAGCTCGACGACATTGGAGGTCTTCAAATACGGATGCAAGGCCAACCGTCAAGCACCTTGACTGCAGGCAGTCTCTTGAGCACCAGACTGGACCAGTCTCCCTCTGTGTTGTGCTTCTCCCACAGCGGGTTGCCAATGAAGACCACCTCGGTGAGCAGCGGGCACTCGTTCACCCGAGTCACTTCCGTCCAATCCTTTATGGAGTTGTACGAAATGTACAGGATTTTGAGTTTCTTGAGCACAACGATGTTTTTGAGTTTGTCGATGTAGTTGTACGACACCCACAGTTGTTCCAACGTGTCTGCAACAGCTTCGATGCCGCTCAAACTCTTCAGGGCGTTCCTGCCCAAAGAGAGGATCTTGAGGTTTTTCAATACACTAATGTTAGTTATCTTGTCGATCAGATTGGTCGATAAGGATAGATGTTCGCATTTGACAAGAACGCTCAATCCCGCGTCCATCTTTTCAACGAATGGCGTCTGCCCCCACAATTCCACCTTGGTGGCTTCTGCTGCCTTCTGGCCTGACTTTTCTTCCCACTTCGCAATCGCTTCTTTAATCGTTGTTGGCATTATATTATATTATATTACTTGTTGGTTGATGCGTTATCCGGATTTTAAATAATTTCATTCACTAAAATAATTTTCAGTTTACTTTGCATTGCGTTCAATCGAATCTAAAACGCAATGTAACTTTTTAAATATTTCACTAGACCATCAAAGACACCTAATAACGCGAAGTAACTTAAATTATTTTTTAGATGTCATAATTATAACAATAATGAAGTTTTCTTTGATCTTTTTTTTTAAATATTTTTTTGTTCAAAAAATATATATACAGTAGTAATAAACTTTACCTTTGTTTTAATTGTCTGATTGATATATGATTGAGTTAACTGACATGACGGAGTGTGTCTAGGGTCGGAAAGCTTTCGAAGAGGTGAAGGGTACAGATTAGTGTGGAAACGATTTATGACTTTTTCACTCAATAAACACAGTCCCTTGTTCGCATCCAACAATAGGTTTGTCACTTGTTTCAATTAAAGTGAATGATATTAAATCAACAAAAGGACCCAGG
>OX387254.1:417500-420000 GCA_947562095.1 Branchellion lobata
GTATGTGTGGTGTATGTGTGGTGTATGTGTGGTGTATGTGTGGTGTATGTGTGGTGTATGTGTGGTGTATGTGTGGTTTATGTGTGGTGTATGTGTGGTGGATGTGTGGTGTATGTGTGGTGTATGTGTGGTGTATGTGTGGTGTCTGTGTGGTGTATGTGTGGTGGATGTGTGGTGTATGTGTGGTGGATGTGTGGTGTATGTGTGGTTTATGTGTGGTGTATGTGTGGTGTATGTGTGGTGTATGTGTGGTGTATGTGTGGTGGATGTGTGGTGTATGTGTGGTGTATGTGTGGTTTATGTGTGGTGTATGTGTGGTGTATGTGTGGTGTATGTGTGGTGTATGTGTGGTGTATGTGTGGTGTATGTGTGGTGTCTGTGTGGTGTATGTGTGGTGTATGTGTGGTGTATGTGTGGTGTCTGTGTGGTGTATGTGTGGTGTATGTGTGGTGTATGTGTGGTGTATGTGTGGTTTATGTGTGGTGTATGTGTGGTGTATGTGTGGTGTATGTGTGGTGTATGTGTGGTGTATGTGTGGTGTATGTGTGGTGGATGTGTGGTTTATGTGTGGTGTATGTGTGGTGTATGTGTGGTGTCTGTGTGGTGTATGTGTGGTGTATGTGTGGTGTATGTGTGGTGTATGTGTGGTTTATGTGTGGTGTATGTGTGGTGTATGTGTGGTGTATGTGTAGTGTATGTGTGGTGGATGTGTGGTGGATGTACAGTGTATGTGATTGGATGTGTGGTGTATGTGTAGTGTATGTGTGGTGGATGTGTGGTGGATGTGTGGTGGATGTACAGTGTATGTGATTGGATGTGTGGTGGATGTGTGAGTAGATGTACAGTGGATTTGAATGAATGTGTAAATAGATATAGAGCGGATGTGTGAGAAGATGCACAGTGGATGTGAATGGGTGTGCACATATCAGAGCGAACAGCTTAAAAGCACGGTTTGATGTGTTGTGAACGATCGTGACGAACTTTTTGGAACGGAATGCAACTCCCACTAGAAGGTACCCGTGTGTCAGAAGGATATGGCTGTTTCCTGCCTGAAGAATACTTTTGAAACAACAACATAAACAACTACAACATAAACAACAACAACATAAACAACTACAACATAAACAACAACTTAGTAAAAAACTAAAAAGTAAACAACTGCGAAGTAAACAACTAAGAAGTAAACAACAACAATAACAAGAACAATAACAAAAAACAACAACAAAGACAACAACAACAATATTAAAGTTTGTTTTAAAAAGTTATTCGAGTTTGTTATTATTGAGAAGATGACTTTCCTGTTGGCACTGAAACTATAAAAAAAAAACAACAACAACAAAAACAGAAACAACAACAACAACAAAAACATAAGGATGACTTCATACTGATAGTTCTTGTATCAGTAACAACATAAAAGACGAAATTGAAGTTTTCACCAAGAACAACAACACAAAAAACATTGACAACTACGTTAACAACATCAAAGACCACCTTATCACCAAACAACAACACAAAAAACATTGACAACTACGTTAACAACATCAAAGACCACCTTATCACCAAACAACAACACTTCTAACACATCTAACACCAACAGCAACAACAAAAAAAACGTCAGCAACAACAAAATCGCAACCAAAACACCGGCAACAACAACACCGGCAACAACAACACCAGCAACAACAACACTAGCAACAACAACACTAGAAACAACAATGTTGCAACAGACAACAGGAAGAATGCCTCTGAACACTTCCCCCTACAGCAACACAGGTTTTCTTCAATGCTTCTGCCACCCTCATGTTGTCTGCAACCCTCATGTTGTCTGCAACCCTCATGTTGTCTGCCACCCTCATGTTGTCTGCAACCCTCATGTTGTCTGCAACCCTCATGTTGTCTGCAACCCTCCTGTTGTTTGCAACCCTCATGTTGTCTGCAACCCTCATGTTGTCTGAAAGTTGTTGTGTTGTCTGAGAGTTGTTGTGTTGTCTGAGAGTTTTTATGTTGTTATAAGAGCTGTTAATATGTTATAAGAGCTGTTATGTTATCTGTATGAAAATCATCTGTTATAGGAGGCGTTATAGTTTCGAGGTGAGGATCATCTGTTATAGGAGGTGTTATAGTTTCGAGGTGAGGATCATCTGTTATAGGAGGTGGTATAGTTTCGAAGTGAGGATCATCTGTTATAGGAGGTGTTATATTCATTTGAGAAACCTTCCACTGTCACACACGAAAATCATAAAAGACAAAGTTGGGTTGCAACAATGTTGCAAAATATACAAAGTTGTCATGCGATGTTGCAAAATATACAAAGTTGTCATGCGATGTTGCAAGAGATATAAGGTTGTCATGCAATGTTGCAAAATATACAAAGTTGTCATGCGATGTTGCAAGAGATGCAATGTTGTCATGCAATGTTGCAAAATATACAAAGTTGTCATGCGATGTTGCAAAATATACAAAGTTGTCATGCGATGTTGCAAGAGATACAAGGTTGTCA
>OX387254.1:425000-432500 GCA_947562095.1 Branchellion lobata
CACACACACACACACACACACACACACACACACACACACACACACACACACACACACACACACACACACACACACACACACACACACACACACACACACACACACACACACACACACACACACACACACACACACACACACACACACACACACACAGACACACACACACACACACACACACACACACAAACACACACACACAGAGATGTCAGACTTTGTGGAGATGGTTTCTCTGCCCTTCGAGCCCAGCCTCATCTCGTCCCACAACATCTTCCACCACGACCTGCCTCCAAGTTCCAGTTCTTCTCCCACCGACGCCTCCACCACAACCCTCCCCCACTTCTCCCCCACAATCTCACCCTGCCACACCTCCAGTCCAGGGGCCGGCACCTGTTCCATCTGCAGCGACAGAGCCACAGGCAAGCACTATGGAGCCTTCTCTTGTGACGGTTGCAAGGGCTTCTTCCGCAGGAGCGTGCGCAGGAACAACGTGTATCAGTGCCGCTTCTCGAGGGCTTGCCAAGTGGACAAGGATAAACGCAACCAGTGTCGCTACTGCCGCCTCAAGAAGTGCTTCAGGGCCGGCATGAAGAAAGAAGGTTTGTTTGGAGTTGGGGGGGGGGGGGTTTGGTGTGTGGGGGGAAGGGGTGGGTTGATGTATGAAAAGGGAGAGGGGTTGGTGTATAGGGGAGTGGGGTAATGTATGAGGGGGGGGAGTTGGTGTATGAGGGGGGGGGGTAATGTATGAGGGGGGGGGGAGTTGGTGTATGAGGGGGGGGGGAGTTGGTGTATGAGGGGGGGGGGGAGTTGGTGTATGAGGGGGGGGGGGGGGAGTTGGTGGGGAAGAAATGGTTGGTGTTGTAGGAGGTTGCTTTGTAGTGGTGTTTGTTTTCGTGTAAGGTTGGTTTTGTTGTCATTTTGGTTTGTGGAGAAGAGTTGTTGTGTGGTTGTTGTATGTGTTGTGTTTTGGTTGTAACTTGAGTTGTGTTTGTAGTTGGTGTTGTTGTGGTGGCTTTTTAGTTAGTGTGCTGTTGTAGAAGGGTTTGTGCTTATTTTTGTGAGATGGTTGTTGTGTTGTAACTGTTGTAGCTTGTCTTTTGTGGTTTGAATGTTACGTTTAAGGTGCTGTGGTGTGACTGTTGTGGCTAGTGATGTTGTTGTGGTTGGTAGTTGGTGTTGTGGCTGGTGATGTTGTTGTGGTTGGTAGTTGGTGTTGTGGCTGGTGATGTTGTTGTGGTTGGTAGTTGGTGTTGTGGCTGGTGTTGTTGTTGTGGTTGGTAGTTGGTGTTGTGGCTGGTGTTGTGGACAGTAAATGTTGTTATATAATCACCAACCACCGAAACACTGTAACATTTCCAACCTTCAAAATTTCCTCCAACGGTGCTCGAAACTCAACCAAATCATTTTCCATTTCCTTTCCAAAAATCATTCAACCTTTATAACCTCGCTCTCTTCTCATCCGTCTTCTATCTGTCCACCATCTATTCTTCATCTGCCTTCATCCATCCTTTATCCGCCTTCATCTATCTTCATCCATTCTAAAACCCTACACAAGCAACAGCAGCCACAGTGAATGCAGTCACTAAGAAGTATGAATACTGTGACTAATAGCGAGGTCTTGTTTGTTTGTCGTCAACCTAGCACTTCTCGGAAAAGAAGAAGAAGAAGAAGAAGAAGAAGAAGAAGAAGAAGAAGAAGAAGAAGAAGAAGAAGAAGAAGAAGAAGAAGAAGAAGAAGAAGAAGAAGAAGAAGAAGAAGAAGAAGAAGAAGAAGAAGAAGAAGAAGAAGAAGAAGAAGAAGAAGAAGAAGAAGAAGAAGAAGAAGAAGAAGAAGAAGAAGAAGAAGAAGAAGAAGAAGAAGAAGAAGAAGAAGAAGAAGAAGAAGAAGAAGAAAAAGAAGAAGAAGAAGAAGAAAAAGAAGAAGAAGAAGAAGAAGAAGAAGAAGAAGAAGAAGAAGAAGAAGAAGAAGAAGAAGAAGGAGATGAAGAAGAAGAAGAAGAAGAAGAAGAAGAAGAAGAAGAAGAAGAAGAAGAAGAAGAAGAAGAAGAAGAAGAAGAAGAAGAAGAAGAAGAAGAAGAAGAAAAAGAAGAAGAAGAAGAAGAAGAAGAAGAAGAAGAAGAAGAAGAAGAAGAAGAAGAAGAAGAAGAAGAAGAAGAAGAAGAAGAAGAAGAAGAAGAAGAAGAAGAAGAAGAAGAAGAAGAAGAAGGAGATGAAGAAGAAGAAGAAGAAAAAGAAAAAGAAAAAGAAGAAAAAGAAGAAGGAGATGAAGATAGTAACGAAGAGGATAATGATGACGATTATTTGTTTTGTTTTTATAGTGAATTTCGTGATCAATGTGGTATTTGAAGATATTATGTTTGCCGTGGTTGGTGTGGCTGGTGTGGTTAGTGTGGCTGGTGTGGTTAGTGTGGCTGGTGTGGCTAGTGTGGCTGGTGTGGCTAGTGGGGCTGGTGTGGCTGGTGTGGCTGGTGTGGCTAGTATGGCTGGCGTGGCTGGAGTGGCTGGTGTGGTTGAAGCATAATTCATATTCCACAAAGCCAATCGTTTGAAAAATTAAATTGGTTTTTGTTGTTGGCCATGTGATGTGAAAGAAAACTAAAAAAGAACGGTTACTACTACTACTACTACTACTACTACTACTACTACTACTACTACTACTACTACTACTACTACTACTACTACTACTACTACTACTACTACTACTACTACTACTACTACTACTACTACTACTACTACTACTACTACTACTACTACTACTACTACTACTACTACTACTACTACTACTACTACTACTACTACTACTACTACTACTACTACTACTACTACTACTACTACTACTACTACTACTACTACTACTACTACTACTACTACTACTACTACTACTACTACTACTACTACTACTACTACTACTACTACTACTACTACTACTACTACTACTACTACTACTACTACTACTACTACTACTACTACTACTACTACTACTACTACTACTACTACTACTACTACTACTACTACTACTACTACTACTACTACTACTACTACTACTACTACTACTACTACTACTACTACTACTACTACTACTACTACTACTACTACTACTACTACTACTACTACTACTACTACTACTACTACTACTACTACTACTACTACTACTACTACTACTACTACTACTACTACTACTACTACTACTACTACTACTACTACTACTACTACTACTACTACTACTACTACTACTACTACTACTACTACTACTACTACTACTACTACTACTACTACTATTACTACTTCTACAAGGCCTCGGAACTCTACGGACTTAATGCCACTATAATAATATCCGTATTTGTATTGTATTGTATTTTTTTTATTATTAGTAATAATATTTTTATTATCATTTTTATCATTATTAAAAATAATTAAAAAAACATTTGAGCTAAAATGTTTAAAGTTTTTAGGATTTTTTTATTTTTATTTAAAAAAAAAAACTTAATTATTAAATTTTTTTGAAAAAACGAGAAAAAACCAACAATTTTACACAAGCGGGGTGGGAGGTGGCACGAACAGACATACAACAGGCCTCTTTAAGGAACCTTTCCATTGGTGTCTTCATGTGTCCTTCAGACCTGTATCCGTTTAAGCGACTATACATTGATGAGGTTTTGAAGTTGAAACAAACAGTTGAAAAAATATTTAAACAGCTATATCTGCAAAAACAACAACGACAACAACAACAAAACAACAGCAAAAATAACAACAACAAATGTAACAAGTCGCGGGATTCTAAAAAATCCCTTAAAGAAATTGTCGGTGATGTGGTGTGGTGTGGTGTGGTGTGGTGTGGTGTGGTGTGGTGTGGTGTGGTGTGGTGTGGTGTGGTGTGGTGTGGTGTGGTGTGGTGTAGTGTGGTGTGGTGTGGTGTGGTGTGGTGTGGTGTGGTGTGGTGTGGTGTGGTGTGGTGTGGTGTGGTGTAGTGTAGTGTGGTGTGGTGTGGTGTGGTGTGGTGTGGTGTGGTGTGGTGTGGTGTGGTGTGGTGTGGTGTGGTGTGGTGTGGTGTGGTGTGGTGTGGTGTGGTGTGGTGTGGTGTGGTGTGGTGTTGTGTGGTGTGGTGTGGTGTGGTGTGGTGTGGTGTGGTGTAGTGTGGCGTGGTGTGGTGTGGTGTGGTGTGGTGTTGTGTAGTGTGGTATGGTGTTGTGTGGTGTTGTGTGGTGTAGGGTGGTGTGGTGTAGTGGGGTGTGGCGTGGTGTGGTGTAGTGTGGTGTGGTGTTGTGTAGTGTGGTGTGATGTGGTGTGGTGTTGTGTGGTGTGGTGTGGTGTAGTGTGGTGTGGTGTGGTGTAGTGTGGTGTGGTGTTGTGTAGTGTGGTGTGATGTGGTGTGGTGTGGTGTTGTGTGGTGTGGTGTAGTGTGGTGTGGTGTGGTGTGGTGTGGTGTGGTGTGGTGTGGTTTGGTGTGGTGTGGTGTGGTGTGGTTTGGTGTGGTGTGATGTGGTGTGGTGTGGTGTGGTGTGGTGTGGTGTGGTGTGGTGTGGTGTGGTGTGGTGTGGTGTGGTGTGGTGTGGTGTGTTGTGTTGTGTGGTGTTATGTGTAATGTTGTTTGATGTGGTGCGATATTCATAATCATTTTAATATGTTTGTTACTATTTAACCATGTTTTTTTCATAAAGCTCCTTTGATTATTTGAGTTATTTGACTTTGTAAAGTGATGACTAAACAAACACAAAACCAACGATAGAAAGATCCAATAGTTTATTTTGGTTTTTAAGAAGACACAAAACATCAGCGTCAGAAGACACATCAAACAATGTGATCTTCCTTCATAGCGTCTTCTCATAAGCCTATTATGCATAACCACACCACATCACACCACATCACACCACACCACACCACACCACACCACACCACACCACACCACACCACACCACACCACACCACACCACACCACACCACACCACATCACACCACACCAAACTACACCACACCACACCACACCACATCACACCACACCAAACTACACCACACCACACCACACCACACCACACCACACCACAAAACCACACCACACCACAGCGGTTCAAAACGAACGGGACAGGATCAGCATCAGAAGAACTCCTTACGAGAATCATCATCATAACCACCATCTCTCGGTCAGCACCCTGTACAAGGCCGATGCAGCCACTCGCAATGTGAGTTCTTCGCAACAAAAACATGAAGCAACAACATGCAACAACAACATGCAACAAAAAAATACAACAGCAACATGCGACAACAACATGCAACAACAACATGCAACAACATACAACGACAACATACAACAACAACATGAAACCACAACATTAAAAAAAACAGGTGTTGTTGAAAAGTGTTGTTGTTGAGGTGTTGTTGTTGAGGTGTTGTTGTTGAAGTGTTGTTGTTGAGGTGTTGTGGTTGAGGTGTTGTTGTTGAGGTGTTGTTGTTGAGATGTTGTTGAAGTGTTGTTGAGGAAGTTTTGTTGTTGAGGTGTTTTTGTTGAGGTGTTGAGAAGGTGTTGTTGAGGATGTGTTGTTGTTGAGGTGTTGTTGTTGAAGTGTTGTTGTTGAGGTGTTGTTGTTGAGGTGTTGTTGTTGAGGTGTTGTTGTTGAGGTGTTGTCATAAAAATGCTGTTGAAGGGCTGATTTACTATTGAAAAACTTTATTAGAATTTCATGTTTGAGCGAGTTTGACAACCACATCCTCTCCCACCACACCCCCTCCCACCACACATCCTCTCCCACCACACCCCCTCCCACCACACATCCTATCCCACCACACCCCCTCCCACCACACCACCTTTCCCACCACACCCCCTTCCACCACACCCCCTCCCACTATACCACCCCCCACCCCCCCGTTCCAGATGCTGAGTCAAGCGACTGGGGGAGACGTGAGTAGAAAGGCAGTAGCGGGTCTGCAGGATGTGGCGGAGTCGATGAAGCAACAGCTGCTGTCGATGGTGGAATGGGCCAAACTCATTCCCAGCTTCGGGGAACTGCCCCTTGACGACCAGGTACTTATGAGGCGCTTCATCACATTCATTTATGTGCACCTACATTGTATTCACTTTTGTGACATTGAATATAATTATTTATATAACTCCATATTATAAAGATGAGTGTAGAGCTATATAATTTATATTTACGTAAAGCCGCATTTTAATAATTCATATTTATGTAGCGCCAGATATTGTCTTTATGTGGAGCGAAATTATATTCTGTTATATCTATGTGGAGCGAAATTATATTCTGTTATATCTATGTGGAGCGAAATTATATTCTGTTATATCTATGTGGAGCGAAATTATATTCTGTTATATCTATGTGGAGCGAAATTATATTCTGTTATATCTATGTGGAGCGAAATTATATTCTGTTATATCTATGTGGAGCGAAGTTATATTCTGTTATGTCTATGTGTAGCGAAATTATTTCGATTGGTGTAACTCCACGTTAGCCTGTTTCATGTAACGTCCTATTATATTTGTCACTACACTAATTGTATTATGAAGCGCCATCTCATACTCTTTGTGTAGCGCCATCTCATATTCTTTGTGTAGCGCCATCTCATACTCTTTATGAAGCGCCATATCATATTCTTTATGAAGCGCCATCTCATACCCTTTATGAAGCGCCATCTCATACTCTTTATGAAGCGCCATCTCATACCCTTTATGAAGCGCCATCTCATACTCTTTATGAAGCGCCATCTCATACTCTTTATGAAGCGCCATCTCATACTCTTTATGAAGCGCCATCTCATACCCTTTATGAAGCGCCATCTCATACTCTTTATGAAGCGCCATCTCATACTCTTTAGTCTATCCTCTTCATTTCTTGGAAAAACTGACAGAATACATCATAAATGAGAAAAGATAACGAAAACAATTATGGAAAAAAAGACTAAAAATAAATAAAAAAATTAAAAAATAAAAAAATAAAAAAATCGAATCAATTTATAAAAAAACATAATGCATTCGCCAGGTGGCGCTGCTGCGGTCGAACGCGTGCATGCACCTGCTGCTGGGAGTAGCTCGGAGGTCGCTTGCACTGAGGGACCTCCTGCTCCTCTCTAACGACTGCTTCCTCACGCGCTCGTGCCTCGAAGCGGAACAAAACAAGGTGGGAGGAGGGGGGGGGACATTGTGGTTCGTGGTTCGTGGTTTGTGGTTCGTGGTTTGTAGTTTGTGGTTTGTAAGAGGTTTTTGAAGTTTATTATTGGTTTGAGAAAGAAGTTTGTTTTTGTCTTGTGTGTTTGAAGGTTGGTTATGGATGTGTGTGGGTGGGATTGTGGGGGAGGTAGTTAATGTGGGAGAAGGGTGGTTGATGTGGGGGGGAGGTGGTTGATGTGGGGGGGGAGGTGGTTGATGTGGGGAAAGGGGTGGTTGATGTGGGTGGGAGGTGGTTGATGGGGGGGGGGGGGGTGGTTGATGTGGGGAGGGGGTGGTTGATGTGGGAGAGGGTGGTTGATGTGGGGGGAGGGGTGGTTGATGTGGGTT
>OX387254.1:440000-447614 GCA_947562095.1 Branchellion lobata
TGCTCAAAGTTTACGAATTGTTCGAAGCGCTCTGCTGAAAGGTGTTTGAAGGAACAGCCTGTGAGACATCCAGTCAACTGGGGCAACGGTGCTGTGAACTGAGCCTTGCAGAAGGACAACTCAACCCAGCCATTTGCTCGTTTGAAATACAGACATTGAAGTGGAATCGTCAACCAACGCCTACAAAAATACCGTTTGCCAACTTACTCAACAAGAAAGTGAGCGAGTGTTGAAAGCATTGCAAGGAATTTTCGTATCCAGACAGCTTTCCCTGTGGCTATGAGAAATGGCTGAAAAGGAAAATAGAAGAAAAGAAGAAATAACTTGGAATAACTTTTCAATAGTTATATCACAGGTTTTTGACTTCAGAATCTAAACTTTAAAAACTCATTGAGTGGCTTCGATAGACGATTTGACGTTAGGATTTCTCAGCTTCTTTGTAACATTCCAGTTTTGGTTAATTTGATGAAGTTCAAGCTTAGACCAAAATAACTTGAAGAAGCTTACATAAACTAAAGATCTTTTGTTGGAAAGGTAAGAGGAAATCCATTGAAGACAAGAACCAGAGATTCCAAGAGAGGTTTCAAGCTGCTGAATTAGCAAGGAATGGTCAACAGTCGAAATCGAAACAGAAATCCAAGCAAAGAAGGAAGGAGGGAGCTATCACCCTTGTCACAGGAAAGCAAACAACCCTTATAGATTTTCAAAAGTGAGGTCTCAGTACTGTGGAAGGAACGAACTGCGGTAGAAGGGAGCAGATTGTGAGCGTCAAAGAGGGCAGGCGTTGTTATCGTCTTCGGAGCTTCCTTCCATGACAAAAAACAACTTTCAAATCAGCCGCTACTTTTAAACAAAAATTAAATTTTCCGAAAAAAAAAAATAAAAAAAATAAAAAATAAATAAATTAGGTTCTAAGCATAAGTATGAGGTAGAAAAACCATATGAAAATAGAAACTAAACAATAATAATAATAATAATTTAAATATTTAAAATTGAAAAATAAATAAATAATAATAAATAACACAAAAATATGAGATTTGTGTTCATTTTTCATCTTTCCTATGATATATGGCTTCAACGATCACGTGTCACGTTCATGTTGTGTTCATGTTGTGCTTATGTTCATGTTGTATTTATGTTATGTTCATGTTATGTTCATTTTGTGTTCATGTTGTGTTCATGTTGTGTTCATGTTGTGTTCATGTTGTGTTCATGTTGTGTTCATGTTGTGTTCATGTTGTGTTCATGTTGTGTTCATGTTGTGTTCATGTTGTGTTCATGTTGTGTTCATGTTGTGTTCATTTTGTGTTCATGTTGTGTTCATGTTGTGTTCATGTTGTGTTCATGTTGTGTTCATGTTGTGTTCATGTTGTGTTCATGTTGCGTTCATGTTGTGTTCATGTTGTGTTCATTTTGTGTTCATGTTGTGTTTATGTTGTGTTCATGTTGTGTTCATGTTGTGTTCATGTTGTGTTCATGTTGTGTTCATGTTATGTTCATGTTGTGTTCATGTTGTGTTCATGTTGTGTTCATGTTATGTTCATGTTGTGTTCATGTTGTGTTCATGTTGTGTTCATGTTGTGTTCATGTTGTGTTCATGTTGTGTTCATGTTGTGTTCATGTTGTGTTCATGTTGTGTTCATGTTGTGTTCATGTTGTGTTCATGTGTTGTGTCAAAGCATTGTGATCATGGGTTGTTTTTGCGTCTTTGTGATTTTCAACGCTTGAAGACACACGTGATTGATTGTCGATCTAACGCTGTTTGATTAAAGTTTTATGACTACTTGTGTGTGTGTGTGTGTGTGTGTGTGTGTGTGTGTGTGTGTGTGTGTGTGTGTGTGTGTGTGTGTGTGTGTGTGTGTGTGTGTTTGTGTGTGTGTGTGTGTGTGTGTGTGTGTGTGTGTGTGTGTGTGTGTGTGTGTGTGTGTGTGTGTGTTTGTGTGTGTGTGTGTGTGTGTGTGTGTGTGTGTGTGTGTGTGTGTGTGTGTGTGTGTGTGTGTGTGTGTGTGTGTGTATGTGTGTTTGTGTGTGTGTGTGTGTGTGTGTGTGTGTGTGTGTGTGTGTGTGTGTGTGTGTGTGTGTGTGTGTGTGTGTGTGTGTGTGTGTGTGTGTGTGTGTGTGTGTGTGTGTGTGTGTGTGTGTGTGTGTGTGTGTGTGTGTGTGTGTGTGTGTGTGTGTGTGTGTGTGTGTGTGTGTGTGTGTGTGTGTGTGTGTGTGTGTGTGTGTGTGTGTGTGTGTGTGTGTGTGTGTGTGTGTGTGTGTGTGTGTGTGTCTGCATGCTCGTGTACGCGTATACCTCAAATCTCTCAACACCACTTTCACCTCAACACCACTCCCCTTGTGGACTTCCACCAAGCAATTAAATGACCACGACGAAGAATGACTCAAGAAGGCTCGGACTGCATCAACGTCAACAGACTTCACCACTGCCTGCACCAACCTCAACAGACCTCACCACTGCCTGCATCAACGTCAACAGACCTCACCACTGCCTGCACCAACGTCAACAGATCTCACCACTGCCTGCACCAACATCAACAGACCTCACCACTGCCTGCTCATGTCACTGTACAAATGTGTACAGATGTTTTCCTTCGGAATGAAAGAAGGACTATCATCCGACAAGATGGAGAAATCACCATATGTATGTATTTGTTTATGTGTATGTATGTGCATGTACGTATGTATGTGTATATAGGTATGTATGTTTATGTATGTATGTGCATTTTTACATCGTATATGAATGTCGTGGGTTTGGGCTGACAGATTAGCGCCCTCTGGTGTATATAAACAACCGAACGAGATTCCACATCAGATGCGTTCTTGGCTGTTTGTGGATATTGTTTGGAACTCTTTGTGAAATAAAATTCCTTCGGGTGTGAGGTGAACATTGTTTGAGGGTGTTTGTGAGGTGAACATTGTTTGAGGGTGTTTGTGGAGTGAACATTGTTTGAGGGTGTTCGTGGAGTGAACATTGTTTGAGGGTGTTCGTGGAGTGAACATTGTTTGAGGGTGTTCGTGGAGTGAACATTGTTTGAGGGTGTTCGTGGAGTGAACATTGTTTGAGGGTGTTCGTGGAGTGAACATTGTTTGAGGGTGTTCGTGAAGTGAACATTGTTTGAGGGTGTTCGTGAAGTGAACATTGTTTGAGGGTGTTCGTGGAGTGAACATTGTTTGAGGGTGTTCGTGGAGTGAACATTGTTTGAGGGTGTTCGTGAAGTGAACATTGTTTGAGGGTGTTCGTGGAGTAAGAACTGTGAACATTTAAAATGTTCATTTCGGAAGTTGTCACAAAGAATCTTCAATCTTCTCTCAGATCTTCGAGGGAGTTGTAAAAGGAGGAACATTGAGTTTGACAACCACACCCCCCTCCAAGCACCAACGACAGTCATGAACAAACATAGAAAACCATAGAGAACCGATACAGCCACAACAACCACAACAACCACAACAACCACAGACAGCAACAACAACCACAGACAGCAACAACAACCACAGACAGCAACAACAACTACAACAACCACAACAACAACAAACAGCCACAACAACCACACGACAACCAAAACAACCA
Source organism: Branchellion lobata (assembly GCA_947562095.1). Lineage (NCBI taxonomy): Eukaryota > Metazoa > Annelida > Clitellata > Hirudinida > Piscicolidae > Branchellion > Branchellion lobata. Next base: position 443,572 of record OX387254.1, read on the forward strand.
CACGATAACCACACGACCACTAAACAACCACCACACGACCACCACAAGCTACCACAGGCCACTACACGACCACTACAAGCCACTACAAGCCACCACAAGCCACAACAGGCCACCAAACGACGATGTGAGTTCGAAGCGATTATCCTGCCAAACCATTATCGAGCTTGCACTTGAGAATTGTTCGATGAAGTTGCACCCTCTCTTCTTCCTCCCTCACTATCTCTCTTCTTCACTCACTATCTCTCTTCCTCCCTCACTATCTCTCTTCTTCACTCACTATCTCTCTTCCTCCCTCACTATCTCTCTTCTTCACTCACTATCTCTCTTCTTCACTCACTATCTCTCTTCTTCACTCACTATCTCTCTTCCTCCCTCACTATCTCTCTTCTTCACTCACTATCTCTCTTCCTCCCTCACTATCTCTCTTCTTCACTCACTATCTCTCTTCTTCACTCACTATCTCTTCTTCCTCCCTCACTATCTCTCTTCTTCACTCACTATCTCTCTTCTTCACTCACTATCTCTCTTCCTCCCTCACTATCTCTCTTCTTCACTCACTATCTCTTTTCTTCTTCCTCTTTATCTCTCTTCCTCCCTCACTATCTCTCTTCTTCACTCACTATCTCTCTTCTTCCTCCCTCACTATCTCTCTTCTTCACTCACTATCTCTCTTCCTCCCTCACTATCTCTCTTCCTCCCTCACTATCTCTCTTCCTCCCTCACTATCTCTCTTCCTCCCTCACTATCTCTCTTCTTCACTCACTATCTCTCTTCTTCACTCACTATCTCTCTTCCTCCCTCACTATCTCTCTTCCTCCCTCACTATCTCTCTTCCTCCCTCACTATCTCTCTTCTTCACTCACTATCTCTCTTCTTCACTCACTATCTCTCTTCTTCACTCACTATCTCTCTTCTTCACTCACTATCTCTCTTCTTCACTCACTATCTCTCTTCTTCCTCCCTCACTATCTCTCTTCTTCACTCACTATCTCTCTTCTTCACTCACTATCTCTCTTCTTCCTCCCTCACTATCTCTCTTCTTCTTCACTCACTATCTCTCTTCCTCCCTCACTATCTCTCTTCTTCCTCCCTCACTATCTCTCTTCTTCCTCCCTCACTATCTCTCTTCTTCACTCACTATCTCTTTTCTTCTTCCTCTTTATCTCTCTTCCTCCCTCACTATCTCTCTTCTTCACTCACTATCTCTCTTCTTCCTCCCTCACTATCTCTCTTCTTCACTCACTATCTCTCTTCCTCCCTCACTATCTCTCTTCCTCCCTCACTATCTCTCTTCCTCCCTCACTATCTCTCTTCCTCCCTCACTATCTCTCTTCTTCACTCACTATCTCTCTTCTTCACTCACTATCTCTCTTCCTCCCTCACTATCTCTCTTCCTCCCTCACTATCTCTCTTCCTCCCTCACTATCTCTCTTCTTCACTCACTATCTCTCTTCTTCACTCACTATCTCTCTTCTTCACTCACTATCTCTCTTCTTCACTCACTATCTCTCTTCTTCCTCCCTCACTATCTCTCTTCCTCCCTCACTATCTCTCTTCTTCACTCACTATCTCTCTTCTTCTTCACTCACTATCTCTCTTCCTCCCTCACTATCTCTCTTCTTCCTCCCTCACTATCTCTCTTCTTCCTCCCTCACTATCTCTCTTCTTCACTCACTATCTCTCTTCTTCCTCCCTCACTATCTCTCTTCTTCACTCACTATCTCTCTTCTTCTTCCTCTTTATCTCTCTTCTTCACTCACTATCTCTCTTCTTCACTCACTATCTCTCTTCTTCACTCACTATCTCTCTTCTTCACTCACTATCTCTTTTTCATCCTCTTTATCTCTCTTCCTCCCTCACTATCTCTCTTCTTCACTCACTATCTCTCTTCTTCACTCACTATCTCTCTTCTTCATCTTTATCTCTCATCTTCACCCTCTCTCTCTTTCACCCTCTCCCTCCTTCACTCCTTATCTCTCAATCTCCCCCCCTCACTTTTTTCTTCTTCTTTTTCTTTATCTTCAAGCTGTGAGGGTTGGAAAGGAGTTAGAAGGAACAGCTGGGTGAAAGATTTGAAAGAGTGGTGGCAGAAATTTGAAAAATAGTTGAAGGATGTGATGGAGGAAGGAAGGAAGGAAGGAAGGAAGGAAGGAAAGAAGGAAGGAAGGAAGGAAGGAAGGAAGGAAGGAAGGAAGGAAGGAAGGAAGGAAGGAAGGAAGGAAGGAAGGAAGGAAGGAAGGAAGAAAGGAAGGAAGGAAGGAAAGAAGTTGAGAGGTCATGGTGTGGGGTGGTGTCATGGTGTAAGGTGGTGCAGGGATGAAGGGGTAGCGGTTTGTGAGGGATGTGATCTTTTGCAAATTTTGTGGCAATAAAAGGACAAGAGTCATTTGTACAAATTCTTTTTTTTCTTCCTCATCTTTCATCTTTTCTTCTTCTTTCTACTCATCTTTCTTCTCATTCTCCACTTTTTCCTTCTCTTCCTCTTCCTCTTTCTTCTCTTCCTCTACCTCTTTCTCTTCCTCTTTCTCCTCCTCTTTCTCCTCCTCTTTCTCCTCCTTTTTCTCCTCCTCTTTCTCCTCCTCTTTCTCCTCCTCTTTCTCCTCCTCTTTCTCTTCCTCTTTCTCCTCCTCTTTCTCCTCCTCTTTCTCCTCCTCTTTTTCCTCCTCTTTCTCCTCCTCTTTCTCCTCCTCTTTCTCTTCCTCTTTCTCCTCCTCTTCCTCTTCCTCCTCCTTCATTTCCTTCTTTTTTGTCTCAATAAAAAAATTATATAAAAAAAACTAATCTCGAAACAAAAATCAATAAAAAAAGAAAACAATAATAATAATAAAAACAATAATAATAATAAAAACAAAAACAATAATAATATTAATAATAACAATAATAATAATAATAACCATAGTCTGTAAAGCACCATGTCAAGCAACTGAGGCATTGAGGTGATCACGAAGAGTCAGTTCCCACAAACCTCCTTTGAGTTCAACTTTGAAGGAAAATGCTGTGTTACTGTTGATGGAATGTTGTTGGGAGATTTGTTGTTGTTGTTGATGTTGACGCTGTGAGGGTTTTGTGGAGATATTGTTGTTGTTGGAGTCCTTGCTGTTGGCAATGATTTCAATGTTGTTGTTGTTGTTGTTGTTGTTGTTGTTGTTTGATTGAGTCAGTTTTCTTCGTTTTATTCAATTATCTAGCTTTAAACCCGCTACGTTTGAGAGTTGTGGTGATGTTGTGGTGACGTGTGGCTTGTAGGGGTGACGTGTGGCATGTTGTGGTGACGTGTGGCATTTTGTGGTATTGTGTGGCATGCTGTGGCATGTTATGGTGACGTTGCGGTGGCAGAAAGGAGCGACAGCCTCAAGCTCTTATCTCACTCATGCAGCAGCGTCTCTGTTCCATTCATGCAGCACGCATCGGTTCCGTTCCGTTTGCTCTATCACTCATGGAAGCAAAAAAAGTTTAAGACCCATCCATTCCACCATCCCACCATCCCACCATCCCACCACTCTACTATGTCACCATCCCACCATCCCACCACTCTACTATGTCACCATCCCACCAGGCCACCATGCCACCATCCCACCATCCCACCACTCTACTATGTCACCATCCCACCATCCCACCATCCCACCACTCTGCTATGTCACCATCCCACCATCCCACCATCCCACCACTCTACTATGTCACCATCCCACCATCCCACCATCCCACCACTCTACTATGTCACCATCCCACCATCCCACCATCCCACCATCCCACCACTCCACTATGTCACCATCCCACCATCCCACCATCCCACCACTCCACTATGTCACCATCCCACCATGCCACCATGCCACCATGCCACCACTCCACCATCCCACCATCCCCCCATCATCCCACCATCCCACCATCACAACATCCCACCATCCAACCATCTCATCATCTCACCATCCCATCATCCCATCATCCCATCATCCCATCATCCCATCATCCCATCATCCCACCATCCCATCATCCCATCATCCCATCATCTCATCATCTCACCATCCCATCATCCCATCATCCCA
>OX387254.1:447814-450314 GCA_947562095.1 Branchellion lobata
ATTTCAAAGTCGTTAATTTTTCTCACCGGCTCCTTCATCCTCCTCGTCATCCCTTCCTCCATCTTAACTCCCATCTTCCTTCTCTTCATCGTCATCATCTGCTTCATCGTCGTCCTCTCCATCATCATCATCCTCATCATCATCATCGTCTTCTTCCTCGTCGTCACCACTCCAACAACAAGCACACCACGCACCAGCAAGTCTTTTTCTCTCAAAAAATCCTTCAACAACCTTCCAAACACTACAACAACACCAACAATAACATCAACAATAACACCAACAACAACACCAACAACAACACCCGCAACAACCCCAAAAATAACACCAACAACAACATCAAAAAAACCATCAACAACAACATCAACAAAACCATCAACAACAACAAAAACAAATACCACAGCGAAAAAAACAACAACAATACCAACACTACTAAAAGCGACAACAACAACAACAACAACAACAACAACAAAAACAACAACAACAATATCAACACCAATAACAACAGCATTAACTACAACACCCAAAACAAGAGAAATGAAAAAAACCCTACCATCAACACCCTCAAGCACAACAACGATGATGACGTCAAAGAGGCAAGTCACAATGACGTCACGAAAGCGTCACGGATGAGTGACTCTGAACGGATCAACGCCTCGGCCGACGGAGCTCATCACACGCGTGGTAACAACAACAGTAATAATGGCAACAAAAATAACAACAACAAAAGTAATAAAAACAACATAAACAATAACAATAATAAAAATAACATAAATGACATAAACAACAACAACAATAATAATAATAATAATAATAATACTACTACTACTACTACTACTACTACTACTACTACTACTACTACTACTACTACTACTACTACTAATAATAATAATAATAATAATAATAATAATAATAATAATAATAATAATAATAATAATAATAATAATAATAATAATAATAATAATAATAATAATAATAATAATAATAATAATAATAATAATAATAATAATAATAATAATAATAATAATAATAATAATAATAATAATAATAATAATAATAATAATAATAATAATAATAATAATAACAATAAGAGTAATAATAATAATAATAATAATAATAATACAAATAATAATAATAATAATAATAATAATAATAATAATAATAATAATAATAATAATAATAATAATAATAATAATAATAATAGTGTGCAGCGCGAGAAAGACAGGGGTGAGGGAGACGGGAAAAGGAAGAGGAAGATGGAGAGGAGAAGGAAGAAGAAGAATGAGACGAAGCTACTAAAGAATAAAATCAATATTAATAAAAATAATAATAATAAAATTAATAATAGCGATACAAATAATAATAACAACAAAAAAAATTTTTATTATTATTATCATTATTATCATGATAATAAGGATGAGAAGAAGAGGAGTGAGAGTAATGAGGAGGAGAAGGAGAGTGCGAAGGAGGAGGAGTTATCTGCGATCGATAGATATGACAGGAAGATAAGGCCAAACATTTTAAAACCACAAATAAACCATCCAACAAACAAACACACAAACAAACACACGAACAAAAACATAAACAAATACAACAAAAAAGACAAAAACAAACACACGAACAAACACACGAACAAACACACAAACAAACACACGAACAAACACACGAACAAACACACGAACAAACACACGGACAAACACACGAACAAACACAAGAACAAAAACACAAAAAAACACACGAACAAAAACACGAACAAACACACGAACAAAAAAACGAACAAACACACGGGGCAGCACACGTTGAAAGCCACAGAGCATTCATCCAAGGAGGAACTCAAAAGAGCGAAGAGGGGGGGAGGCTCACACTTTGAACAACTTCAAAACTACACCAACAACAACAAAACAAATATCACCAACACGCATAACTACAACATAAACAACACAAACAACAACAACGTGAACAACAACAACATAAACATCAATGACAAGACAAACAACAACAAGAAAACAATAACAAACTACGAAAATGAAAGAATGAACATCAACAGCAACAACAACTACTACACTAACCACAATAACAACCACTACAACAACAACAACTATAACATTAAACACAACAGCAACAATTACTACAACAACAAATACAACAACAACTACCTCAACAACAACAACAACAGCAGTAACTACAACAACAAATACAACAACAACTACAAGAAAAACAACAAAAAACACAACAAGAACGAAGAGAAGCACAACATGAATATGAGGGGCGAGGAATGGGAGACTGAGAGAGGGAAAAGAGGTGGGGAGGGGATGAAAAGTGAAAAGGAGGTGGTGAAGTGGTTGATGAAGAGGTATGAAGAAACTGGAGGAGTCCAGGGTCGACCTGTGAGTAGTAGTAGTATTGGACACACACACACACACACACACACACACACACACACACACACACACACACACACACACACACACACACACACACACACACACACACACACACACAC
>OX387254.1:455314-472814 GCA_947562095.1 Branchellion lobata
ACCACCTTAACTATCCCTTCAACCACCATCACAATCGTCTCAACTACCGCCACAACCACCGCCACAATCGCCACAACCACCGCCACCACCACCACAGGCTGCTACTTCGTAGTAAGCATGCTCATCACCTCACTTTCGTCCATGCTTTCCAGCATCCTCGTCCACATCCACTCTTCCCCCGTGCGTGCCATGCCGCTCTGGCTCGCTCAAGTAATCCTGCGTTATACAAATGTTTCTGTTTCAACCATCAATCTATTCATCTCTTCCTTCAATCTATCGATTTTTTTCTACTTCTTTCTTCACTCACTCATTCTTCCATCTATCTGCCCATCCTCCTTCCATGCATGCATGCATGCATCCATCTATCTGCCCATTCATCCTCCCATTCATTCATGCATCCATCCTCCCATTCATTTGTTCCTCCACCTCCCCCCCCCCCTGCACAGAGCCTGATAGACGGCCTAGCGTACTACTTGTGTCTGGGAGGCATGATGGTGGCGGAAAAGGAAGAGGTCTTCAAGCGGAAAATGCAACGACAACTCAAAAAACAACAAAAACAACAACAACAGCATCAGAAACAGCAACAACAGCAACAACAACAGCAACAACAGCAACAACAGCAAACATCTCATTATCATCAATTCAACTATTCACACAAAAAAAAAGAAATCCGTGATTACTTCACTTTTCTGCACCCCCATGCCTGCCACCCCCATGCCTCCCACCCCCATGCCTGCCACCCCCATGCCTCCCACCCCCATGCCTCCCACCCCCATTCCTCCCACCCCCATGCCTCCCACCCCCATGCCTCCCACCCCCATTCCTCCCACCCCAATCTCACCCACCCCCATTCCTCCCACCCCCATGCCTCCCACCCCCATTCCTCCCACCCCCATGCCTCCCACCCCCATGCCTCCCACCCCCATTCCTCCCACCCCAATCTCACCCACCACCATCACCACGACCCATCTTGCTCCCACCACCATGATACTCACCTCCACCACTCTCAGCTCCACCTCCCTTCTTCCAAACCCTTGGAAATCTTCCCTCATCCTTTCATGAGAGACTATTCTTTTTATGGGAGAAATTACGACCACAGCCACCACAGCCACCACAGCCACCAAAACCACCACGGCCACCACAACCACCACGGCCACCACAACTACCACAACCACCACAACCACCACAGCCACCACAACCACCTTAGCCACCACAGCAACAACGATCATCATAGTCACCCAAACGACTATGACCACTTTAATTCTTGCGATTATTACCTCCACGACCCCCACCACTCCCACCCCTTTCACCCCCTTTCTCACCACTCTCACCATCTCCACCCCAACCACCCCCTCCTCCATCTTCACCATCCCCACTACAACCACCACCACAACCATGTTAACGGAAGCATTTATCAAAATAGAGCGTCCTTCCAGAATACGTATTATGCTTGTGATGAGAAGGAAAAGAAAGAGGGGGAAGAGAAAGAGGAAGAAGAAAAAGAGAAAAAAGATAAAAAGAAGGAAGAGGAAGAAGAAAAAGATAAAAAAGATAAAAAGAAGGAAGAAGAAGAAGAAAAAGATGAAAAGAAGGAAGAGGAAGAAGAAAAAGATGAAAAGAAGGAAGAGGAAGAAGAAAAAGATGAAAAGAAAGAAGAGAAAAAGAAGGAGGAGCAGAAGAAGAATGAAAGAGAGAAAGAAAAAATAGAAGATAAAAATGAAGAAAAAAAAAGAGAAGATGAACAAAAAAAGAAGAATAAAGATGGAGAAAAAGAGGAGAAGGAAGAAAAAGAGGAGGAAGAAGAAGAGGAGGAGGAAGAAGAAGCAGAAGAGGAGGAGGAAAAAGAAGAAGAGGAGGACGAGGAAGAAAAAGAGGAAGAGGAGGAAGAAGAAGAAGAGGAGGAGGAAGAAGAAGAAGAGGAGGACGAGGAAGAAAAAGAGGAAGAGGAGGAAGAGCTTCACGATGAAAAAGATGAGAATCCTTATGATGAAATGAATGACAATGACGTCATATGTGGAAACAGTGCTGATGAGGGTGATGAGTGTGAAGCTGGAGGTGATAGTGATGAGTGTGATGATGATGATGGTGAGGATGATGACAGCGATGGTGATGATGATGATGATGATGACAATGATGATTATGACGAGGATGATGAGGATGACGATGATGATGATTATGACGAGGATGATGACGATGATGATGATTATAACGATGACGATGAGGATGGTGATGACGATGCAATTGAAATTCAAAGTACGACAGAGAAAGAAAACGGTGGTAACATCGAAAACAACGACGACAAAAACAACAAAAACAACAAGGAACACAAGATGCACAAACACTCAAACACGGAACTACACAAAGGTGGCATTTACAACGAAAACAACCATAACAACAAAAACAATAAAAATAACAATGACAGCAGCTACCATAACAACAACCACAACAACAAGAATAACAACAGCATCAACATCAACAACGACAATAGCAACAGCAACATCAACAACAACAGCATCATCATCAGCAACAGCAACACTAACAACAACAGCAACGTCAACAATAGCAACAGTACCGAGTGGTTCAGTCATGGTGTTCACTGCAGGAAAACCACAAGTCCTCAAGAAGAGACAAGTGGAAGCCTTAAAACCACCCACTTCACAGCCACTCACATCACAGCCACACACACTACAGCCACTCACATCCCAGCCACACACACTACAGCCACTCACATCCCAGCCACACACACTACAGCCACTCACATCCCAGCCACACACACTACAGCCACTCACATTACAGCCACAAACACTACAGCCACTCACACCACTTCAGCACTAATCATAGCACCCCTCTCGCCACTATTGCCCAAGTCACTACCCACTCCAGCATGCATCCACACATCACCCCAAACAATTCTCAGCTCTCGTCTGCAACGCACCGCCATGAAGAATATCACGTGGACTCGGAGGCTTGTGCAGAGGTTGGAGAAGAGGAGGAGGTTGAGAGGGCGACAGGAAAAGGTTCAGAGGGAGTGGAGGATCGCAGCGAAAGCTCTTGACCGCATTTTCTTGCTCCTCTACCTCCTCCTCACCTTCCTCTCCTTCGTCACCTTCTTTCCTAGATCTCAAATTTGATCACGTGTTCATCTTTCGAAGATGAAGCCTTCAGGCACAAGAAGCTGCAAACCACTTCGGAATGCGAATAACGTAACGTAAGGTGAGTTAAGCGAACGTGACGGAAGCTGAGTTGAATTAACGTATTTCGAGGTACTTTGCTGTAAGAAAAACAAGGTGAAAGGAAGAAGAAGAAAACTCGAGCAGAGACGCGCGAATCGAAAGGGTGTTGGTCCATGATTTCACAGATATCTCATATATATATATCCATGATACCTCATCAGCCGGTTGGACTTATCAACGAAATAAACGGCCTTTCAATGTTTTCAACGGCCTTCTTCCACCAGCTCCCCACCCCTCACACCATTAAGCTCTCCTTCATACACACTCCACCTCCATTCACCCAATCATGACCACCTCTCCCATCATTCATCTCTCCAACTCCATTTTCTTCATTCTCTCCATCATCCTCTGCTGCTTTCTGCCTTCAGAAGGGCCTTAGAAGTCATGGCCAGAGCCCCCTGCTTGCTGCGGTGTCCTCCGATGAAGCCTGAGGCGTGCACGAAGATGCAGCCCTCCTCTCCCACCTGCTTGCTCAACTCCTCCTCCCTCAGCCCCCTCCACTCCTCAGGCAGAGCAAGTCTGTGTGGTGTCGTGCTTGCGAGTCGCTACAAATGCCACACCACACCCCACCACACCACACACACCACACCACAAACAACACACCACACCACACCACACCACACCACACCACACCACACCATACCACACCACACCACACACACCGACTAGCAAAGCTACGAAGATTTTCGGGCACAGCTTGGACTCTCCAGCTGTCTTTGTCTTTGTACAGTACATAAACCACTTCTGTGGTGGGTGGTTGTGGTGGAGTGGTTGTGGTGGAGTGGTTGTGGTGGGTGGTTGTGGTGGAGTGGTTGTGGTGGGTGGTTGTGGTGGGTGGTTGTGGTGGGTGGTTGTGGTGGAGTGGTTGTGGTGAAGGATGAAGGAGGAATGAATGAGGATGAAGGAGGATGAGGGAGGATGAAGGAGGATGAGGGAGGATGAGGGAAGATGAAAGAAGAATGAAAGAGGATGAAGGAAGGAAGGTGGTTGGGAAGAAAGAGTCGGTTGAAGGAAGGGTTTCGTTACAAGAGAGATGTTTGAAAGAGAAGATGGAATGGTTGGAAGGGGAGGGGGTGGAAGAGGAGGGGGTGGAAGAGGAAGGGGTGGAAGGGGAGGGGGTGGAAGAAGAAGGGGTGGAAGGGGAGGGGGTGGAAGAGGAGGGGTGGAAAGAGAGGGGGTGGAAGGGGAGGGGGTGGAAGAAGAGGGGGTGGAAAAAGAGAAGGTGGAAGAGGAGCAGACTTGGTTGTTGAGGGTCTTCGAGATTGAAGAGGTGCTTCTTCCACGGACAACCTGCCTGCTCCAAGTTCATCACCTTACCACTGCTGTCCAGCTGTGCGGTGATGGCGATGGTGATGATGATGATGATGAATGTAGTGATGGTGCGGATGATGGTGATGTATGTAGTGATGGTGGATGGTTGTAAGGTTCACGATGATGTTAAGAAAGTGATATGCAAGTACTTACGTTCATTTGAGCAAATTGAAAGAAATCCTTCTCCCTATCATCATCATCACCATCATCATCATCATCATCATCATCATCATCATCATCATCATCATCATCATCATCATCATCATCATCATCATCATCACCATCATCATCATCATCATCATCATCATCACCATCATCATCATCATCATCATCATCATCATCATCACCATCATCATCATCATCATCATCACCATCATCATCATCATCATCATCATCATCCTCATCATCATCATCACCATCATCATCATCATCATCATCATCATCACCATCATCATCATCATCATCACCATCATCATCACCATCATCATCATCACCATCACCATCATCATCATCATCATCATCATCATCATCATCATCACCATCATCATCATCATCATCATCACCATCATCATCATCACCATCATCACCATCACCATCATCATCATCATCATCATCATCACCATCATCACCATCATCATCATCATCATCACCATCATCACCATCACCATCATCATCACCATCATCATCATCATCATCATCATCATCATCATCACCATCATCATCATCATCACCATCATCACCATCATCATCATCATCATCATCATCATCATCATCATCATCATCATCATCATCATCATCATCATCAATCATCATCATCCTCATCATCATCACCATCATCATCATCATCATCATCATCATCATCATCATCATCATCATCATCATCATCATCATCATCATCATCATCATCATCATCATCACCCCTAACTTCAAATCGACTTTCATATGCCTTCTTGACCAATTCCCTGGCGGGAATCCAGCTCCTCCTGCACAGTGAGCAATCTTTCGTTATAATAAAAATAATAAAATTATTAATATTTGTCCTATCGAAGAATATAACTATTAAAACTATTATTAATCCATAAAAAAAAGTAATATTATTATTATTTTTATTGTTGTCATTGTTGTTGTTGTTGTTGTTGTTGTTGTTGTTGTTGTGGTTGTTGTTGTTGTTGTTGTTGTTGTTGTTGTTGTTGTTGTATGCAGACCACCCAAGAAACCAGTAGTAGTTGACTTTGTCTTCAAACTGCTTACCCGCTATTCTCATGGCTTCCTCAAAACGAGTCTGTCGCCATGACGATGAGGAAGAAGATGAAGAAGATGAAGATGATGAAGAAGATGAAGAAGAAGATGAAAAAGATGAAGATGATGAAGAAGATGAAGATGATGAGGAAAACGAAAAAGAACAAAGATACAAAAATGAAAATGATATTTATAGATGAAGTAGAGATGAAGATGATGAACAACACCACCAACAACAACAACACCAACAACAACAACAACAACAACACCAACAACAACAGAGCACCTTAGTGAACTGTTCGTCGTGCACTTGAGGGTCATTCCACCATGGGTTGAGGTCCTTCACCCTTGAAGCCAGGTCTGTCGTCACCTCATACCTGCCCAGACAATCAACTACTTCAACATCAACAACAACATCAACAACAACATCAACAACAACATCAACTACAACATCCACAACAACATCAACAACAACATCCACAACAACATCAACAACAACATCAACATCCCCAACAACATCAACATCAACAAAAACATCAACAACCACATCAACATCAACATCAACATCAACAACCACATCAACATCAACAACAACATTAACATCAACAACAACATCAACAACAACATTGACATCAACATCAACAACAATAACAACTTAGTAGGGCCCTCGCAACAATCCACCCCGTTGTCGATGGCATCCACACACAACATCAGTGACTCATACAGCTGGTCCCACACCAACTCCACCATCTCAGCTGACGCCTCTTTGCCTGTGTGTGTGTGTGTGTGTGTATGTATGTATGTATGTGTGTGAGTGTGTGTGTGTGTGTGTGTGTGTGTGTGTGTGTGTGTGTGTGTGTGTGTGTGTGTGTGTGTGTGTGTGTGTTTGTGTGTGTGTGTTTGACCAATGAGGAGAGAGATGAGGGCCCGTCCGAAGTGGTGATACACCAGCCCTGCACTGCTCAGGCGCACCGACCACTCCTTGCCACTGTTCAGACTGTTCATCGACAGATTGAATGTCCTGTGTGGTGTGGTGTGGTGTGGTTGATAGGGTGTAGTGCGGGTCATTGGCAGTGGAGAAGCAATGTGGAGTGATGCTTGGGATGATGAGGCTCTGAAGAAGTGGGCACAATGAGAGGATGATGGAGTGGGGCACAATGAGATGATGATGGGGTGGGGCACAATGAGAGGATGATGCAGACTTTTGGTGGTGGTCAAAGCGGCCCTTATCCGGGTCGTACTGCCCCCCCACATCGACCACAATGTCACAGGTTGCCAACTCATCCTCATTCCTTGTCCTGGTTGAATGGTTGAATCATCAGTCATTTTGTTATACATCAATCTGTGTGTGTGTGTGCTGCAGAAGGTTGCATGTGTGCTGAAGTGTAAAAGTGTGTGTGTGTGTGTGTTTGTGTTGGAGTATGTGTGAATGTGCATGTGTGAGGAACCTGATGACTGGAGTGTGAGGGTAGAGCTTGAGGAGCATGTAGCAGGCGAGGACCTCATCACAGTGGAAGGTGCCACTGTGGGTCCCTATGCGACTGTGAGCAATCATCATGTAACATTCACATAGTACCAACTATTATTGTTGAAAAGCCCTTCAAGTGAATCATGCCATTTTGAATTCACATAAAAGGGTCGTTGTTTGGTGGGCACTTTGATTATTACATAGCTTTCATGGTTGAATATTAGTTTTATCATTTGTGATTTGAAAAAAATTCGAGCAATATTGAATCGACTAATCAGTTTTCTAATTATAAAAAGAGTGTGAGAGTAAAATAAAAAATTTAATTTTTTTAAAATTACAAAAGTTGGAACATACTAAACATAATAAACAAAATGTATTACTTTTTCTAGATATTTTTTTTCAAAGAAAAGAATGTGAAATTAAGCTGTTTTCATAGGCATAGAGTTTTAAAGAAACTTCACATTCAGTGAGTGGTATGATAGAATATTTTCACGTTACTTGGGCTTGTCTAGCATGATCTTCTTTGCGGGAGTTGACATTTTAAATTTTGTGACAGGCCGTAAAGTATTATTCAAATTAACAAGCAATTTTTGAAAAATTCTTAGATGCATAAATTGAAAAATTTATGATTTAGTTATGTTATTTACCACGCACATTTTTAAGAACACAAATATTCAAAAAAAAACTTTTTTATATTTTATTCAGTAACAACAATTTCCATTGAAATACTTGCATCATATAAACTTTATTTTTAATAATTTTAGTTCAAAATTCTTTTTTCATAATTTGTCATTCAACAGTTTTTTTCTATGCACCGTGCTTGACTCCTATGAGGGTCTCGTGAACATTTTTCCGCTGGCGGTTAATTTAAAAATTCAATTCGACGAAAGTTTTTGTATAAAATAAAAAAAGGGGGCGTAATGGCGCACGAAATAGAGAACTTTTACGGCGTGTATCTTCTCTACTGCACCAACCCGAAGTACTCAGGACGCACGTATATTGGTTTCACGGTCAACCCAGAGAGAAGAAAGAAACAACACAACAAAGGAAAACAGTTTGGAGGAGCTTGGCGCACCCACGGGAAAGGACCCTGGTTAGTGTTTTGATATACACAATTTTTAATTGATATTTTAAACACAATTTGTGCTCCATGTGGTGTTTTCAAATTTTTTTTAAATATTGACGTTTTTTTGTATTTTTTCAGATTCTTTTCACTTTGAGCTTCAAACCTCCACAGGCAAATGGTGCTTATCATCCATGGCTTCCCAAACATGATTTCTGCCCTTAGGGTTGGTTCATAAAAATTGAAGGCATTGATTTTTTTCTTAATAAATTTTTTTTTCGTTTATTTAATTTTACTTTTTTTATATTTTCAATGTAGAGCTGGACTTTTATAGAGGGTTAAGCGTTCGAAAGCGCAAAAAAAATTATTCAAATGAAATTAAAATAACTTTTAATGATAATTATGAAAATGAATAATATGACGGTTGTCAGTGACAAACTACACTCACTAACAAATTTCTAACAAAGTATAAGTTGAACGCTTCGTAATTAACTAAGAGCAGACGACCACCAGAACCGGTTTTAAGACTGGAACATTCTAGAACGAAAGGTCGCTTAAAATCTTTCTTAGACCGATTTAATTGTTGTTGATTTAATTTTTTAAATAAAAAAAATTAAAGTTTATTTTCATCTGTGAATGAAACAATAAACCGATGACAAATCTCCTTCAAGGGTAATTGGCTCAGTGATAGGCAAGACAAACAGATAAAAAGGATAGATGGAGGATGTGGTTGCAGAAGAGCAATAGAGTAGAGACATCATCACAACAGTTTGAGTGGGCATGGACCAAACCTTGGCAGAGCCGCAGGCTGAAAGAGGTGCCAAGCAAGAAGAACAATGAACGAAAGTATGACTACCAGGTGTGATCTGCCCATTCCAAACAATGAAGAGGCTTATGCAAATAGGTACACTTATGCCCTCAAAAGTTGTGTGTGCTGTGGCATATGTTGAGGATAGGACCCTGGAATCGTCTGCCTCTCACTATCAGATGGCTTCAGCAAGCATATAAGGTGTGTGGGGGTTTTTATATCTGTGGGTGTGTGGGTGTGTGTATTTATTTATTCATGTATGTGTATGTATATGTGTATATGTACATGTGTGTTGAAACGTTTCCAACAGAGAGACTTCCCAGCCCACCTGCAGCCTCCCATGCACATGCCTCTGCTGCACGGCCCTGTCAAGAGTGTCAAGGGACCTCCGGAGGTGTGTGAAGAGGAAGAAGAGAAAGAAGAAAATGTGGAGTGTAGAATTTGCAAAAAATTCATCCAGGTGACTCATCCTGGTGTTGTCAGTTTCTGATACTCCAAAGCATTCCTAAACATCTCAGTCTTATATCAAAAAATGCGCATCACACACCCACAAACGTTTAAAACATGTTTAAACACTCACAAACGCCCCCAACTGACCACAAACAGCAGAAGAATAAGCAGCAGCGCTTGGACTGTCTCAGTTGCTTGCAGCCTTTCCACACCACTTGCCTGGCCTCTTTGTTTCTCTCCCAGGACACCGCCCACCTCCTTCCAGTCGAGGGGGCGTGTCCTAGTTGTCAATCATCTCTCCTGTGGGGTGACTTGCTGAGGTTCAAAAGGGGCTGCTATCGCTCTCCAAGTGTATGTGTCTCTATGTTTTTTAGTGTTTTTGTTTGCATCTGTTTGTTTTTGTGTGTTTTTATGCTTATCTTATAGTTCGTCTATTTTTTGTAGCATGAGAAAGAAAAATTGGTAATCAACCTTTTAAAGGGCTTTTATGAAAGGCCACTCTCGTATTCGACTACTTGTTCACTTCGTCAGCATTTCCTCCAACGAAGCTCAATAAAAAACAACCACTAAAACTCCACAAGAAAGGCAGCTGTGCCGAAGCAACCACCTTTAATCAGGAGTGTGCCAGCGTCAGCATTAGGACGAGTGGGCAGGCTGGCAGCCAAGCAGCATCTTCAGAAGACAATCTGGCGTGATGTCCTAGACGACCATGAGAACAGGCCTTCCACCAGGATGAGCTTCAGACTACCCTCAAACAGACAAAAGCGGGCGAGACAGCGCGTCCTGACGAGATAGCACCAGACCTTTTCAAGCACCTTACTGTCGATGTGGAAGCTGACTTACTCAAAATGCTCAACCACAGTTGGCTCAAGAGCTAGTGCCCACAGTCCTGGAGGGACGCAGTTCTTGTCCAGCTGCTTCGTGATGTCATGGAATCAGGACCTTCCTGGAAGGACTAGTGGACTCACACAGCCAGCTACGCCCCAGTCGAAAACACTTCAGAAGCTCGAAATTAAGCAACTACAAACACAGCAACAACAAAAACTACATAGAAACAACAAAACTATGGCAGCAACAACAACAACCACGCAGAGTTGCCTGGACAACAGCGAGGACTGGCCTTCAAACTGGTCCAAGAGTCCTGAAGAGACCTCCATGCAGCGTGATCAGTCATGATCTATCCATCCATTCTTCCATCCTTCCGTCTTTCCTTCCATTACACATCTTTTCATTTGTCTTCCCACCTTCCATCCTTTCATTCCTCCTTCCATCATCCATCCTTTCATTCCTCCTTCCATCATCCATCCTTTCATTCCTCCTTCCATCATCCATCCTTTCATTCATCTGACCATCCATCTTTTTATATTTCCATGTTATATTTGATGACCTACAAGCAGACAATCGTCACTTGAGAAATGACGTCATTCCAACGCAGACATTTGAAATGAGTGAATGCACGCGTGAAGAGTGTATGTTCATAAGGCTTAGCGAAAAGAACAGGAAATGTCAATTTGTTTTTGTTTCTTCAGACGATAAAATTGATAAATATTGATAAATATTGATAATATTGATAAATATTCAGTGCTTTCGAGGCTGGAGCTTAATGCCACTTGTATTGTATGTTTGTGTATGTAAACTGGTTAATGCCACTTGTATTGTATGTTTGTGTATGTAAACTGGTTAATGCCACTTGTATTGTATGTTTGTGTATGTAAACTGGTTAATGCCACTTGTATTGTATGTTTGTGTATGTAAACTGGTTAATGCCACTTGTATTGTATGTTTGTGTATGTAAACTGGTTAATGCCACTTTTGTATTGTATGTTTGTGTATGTAAACTGGTTAATGCCACTTTTGTATTGTATGTTTGTGTATGTAAACTGGTTAATGCCACTTTTGTATTGTATGTTTGTGTATGTAAACTGGTTAATGCCACTTTTGTATTGTATGTTTGTGTATGTAAACTGGTTAATGCCACTTTTGTATTGTATGTTTGTGTATGTAAACTGGTTAATGCCACTTTTGTATTGTATGTTTGTGTATGTAAACTGGTTAATGCCACTTTTGTATTGTATGTTTGTGTATGTAAACTGGTTAATGCCACTTTAACAACGTGTTGTATGTTATTTTAACGTTTGTATTGTATGTTATTATGTATTTAGGCTAGTTAATGCCACTAACAGTATTCTTCGTGTGTTGTTGAGTACACAAGATTCGACGCTTGCTTCCTTTCTGTGTCCCAGACAAGATAATACCCAAAGCGGCCGTTTTTAAATCGTCAAAATCTTTCCAGTCTACAAGAATAACCAACTCGCTGTCTCCTTGAGGAGTGGAGCTTCCACTGCGGTGGAGCTAGTATACTTTGAGGCTTTTGACGACTGAGGAGGAGGAGGGGGTTGTTTGATTAGGGCGACAATGTTTGCGAGAAGATGTGGGCGATTACACATTATCTTAGTGTTAGTACCGTGGTTTACGCAAAACAAGATTAGCCCAAAGTGAATCAGTGGCAACGGTGTGTCGAGGAAAGGAGGAAGACACTCTTATCCTCCTTCTAGTTAGGATGAAAACCGTCAAAAACCCTGGTCTGAACCAGCGGTTCGTGGATGCAAAGCTCACACTCGGAAGAAATCGATAGGTCATCCTACCTCTCTTTCCCGTGTCCCATCTTTCTTGCCAAAGAGAAACCACATGCTCGTTTGCCTTCCCCATTTCATCCGCTACCGGAGCCTCAGCGTCACTCGTAAAGCCCAGAAGATTTATCGCCCGCTTTGCTTTTATAGACTGCCGGAGTCTTCTAAGGCGTACGGCCAAGTCCGAGGCATACGGCCAGCTACCACTTCTAGAGAGACGGTAGAAGCGAGAGTACAGCCTCGAGTCACTGTAAGGAGTAGCACCCATTGCAGCGCATTGAGATGCCTCCTCACGTGACTTTTAGTCATACTCTTCGCCCACTCCTCTCCGCCATACGCAATCATAGGAATGCATGCAGTATCGTAAAGTGTTTCTACCACCCTCCGCTGGATTCCCCACCCCCTACCTACATGGGCTTTCAGGGAGAACATGTAGGTGGAAACCTTCGCTCGTACCTACTTCGCGTGGTCTACAAAGTTAGGTACACTATCCAGAATAACACCAAGATACTTGTACTGTCGAATGAATTCAATGCGTTCTCCAGCACATAGAACCCTGGGCATCCTCGACCTATCCATGTGGCCCTTTATCAGCATGCACTTGGTCTTCGGCGTGGATAGGCGAAGCTTATACCTGCCGCACCATGACAACAGATGCGACAGACGGCGCTCGGATAAACGCTCCAGTTCAAGGCGGCTATTGCCCTTCACTGCAATCACTATGTCGTCCGCATACGCAACCCACTCCACAGCGTCAGAAGACCATTCACATCGTGCATCGTTCAACATTTCGTCCATTCACCACCTCCATGCATACGGGCCTACGATAGATCCCTGAAGACAGCCCATTTCAGCTTCACGGCTTATCATCATGGATCTATCTTCGGCCATTAACGACACGCTCCTCCCACTAAAATAGTCCTTTAATGTATCAAAAATGTAAGAGCTTATTCCTACTTTATGCCTCTCGTGTGCGCCATCAGGAGATCTTACTCGCCCCCGGTACGGACTGGCCGGAAAGGGATAGCGAGAGTGGTCGATGGGTTAAGGCTTAACTGCCGAGCGCCCGTATAGTGAATTTACTACTGCTACTCCTTTTCCACGGGTACAAAACTCGTTTTGTACTCTTGTGCGGTCGATTTGCGGCGCTCCCGCTATAAAACGCCTGGGGGTAGGAACTGGCACGACGCTGTTCTGCGCACCTCTGGACTGCCTCCCATCCGGTACATCACGGATGTTTCCTTTCACCACCGAGGCATAATTCACAGACTTCACAGGCTGCATGACCTGTTTTGTCTGCGTGCCCAAGGAAGAGCAGGCCTGAGGTTCTGATGTGGACTCTCCAATAATTTTGTCACGTGGTTTTACGATATGATTCAATTCTCAACTTTCAAGGCTCATTAATTTGATTTAATAAACAATTCTGCTCTTGAATTCCTTAGAAAACTCCAGTTTTGGTTAATTTGATGAAACATTCTTCAACAGTCATTCAATATAAACGGTGACTCAATTATAAATTTTTGAGATTCATAAATTTGATTCTGTAGTCAGTTTTTGATTTCTTGCAACAGACATTTGAAAGTTCTTATGACATTCAGTTACTGTTGATTTTATTATTTTTTCTTTCATTTTGATTGTTCACCATGTTTTGCGACATTTCCGACATTTGTCTGGATTTGCTTCAATAAAGACTATAAAAAAATAAATTAATAAATAAAATAAAAATAAAAAACAAGAAAAAACCTCTTCGTTGCAAGTAAACGAAGGAAATGATTGGTTTCAAGTTGTACAAACTTTTGCATTAATTATTTTTTTTAATAATTTTTTTAAAATAATTTTAAAATAAATAAAAAAATTATTTTTAAATCCTCGGATAGGGAATAATTGAATGTTTCATATTAAATAGCCTCCTTTTTTGAGCCAAAAAAAAACACTGGCAAAAAGTTAACACAAACATTATAAAGGTCACAAAATAAAAATGAAAGGCAATCATGTGTGGAAGAGGCATGCGGCGGGTGCTCGTTCGAGCCTCTCGTGTGCGCCATCAGGAGATCTTACTCGCCCCCGGTACGGACTGGCCGGAAAGGGATAGCGAGAGTGGTCGCTGGCTTAACTGCCGAGGGGCACGCCCCTCCTCTGTCCCTCCTCTTCCGCCTGTGTCGCCGTCTGCCCTTCTTCCTCGTATGCAGTCCTTATTGCTTTGTATATTTATTATTTTTTATATTCATGTTTTGTATACTATTGTTTTTTATACTATTGTTTTTTATATTATTGTTTTTTTTATATTTTTGTTTTTTATATTATTGTTTTTTATATTATTGTTTTTTATACTATTGTTTTTTATATTATTGTTTTTTTAGATTTTTGATTTGTATATATTTTTTTATATTTTTTATTTTTGTATATTACGGATCTGTATATTATTGTTTAATAAATTGTTGTTTTCTATTTTTTGTGTATTATAGTATACAGTGTTGTATAGGTATGTTTTTCATTGAATTGTCTTTTATTTTATACTGTTGCTTTGTCTGGTACATAACGGAACGTTCAAATGCAGGGTCAATTAACACCACCAGCAACTCAGCAAGCAACAACCAATAGTGGTATGAATAATCGTCTTCATTAAGGAACTTATTATGTTCACGAACATACAAACACAAAAAAATACATACAAGAAAACATAAAAACAAATAAACATACAAACTTCGATGCAAAAAAACCTACTGATGCATCCGATGTGTATGTACTCTTCCTTAGCCGATTGCTGCCAAACCATCATTCTTCATAAACATGCCAAGTTACTAGAACATTCACACACACGCACATAAACACAAAAACACACACACACACACACAAACACACACACACACAAACACACACACACACACACACACACACACACACACACACACAGACACACACACACACACACACACACACACACAAAGCAAGGCAGCGCAGCATCTATTTTTACTCGCCACCTACCAACGGCTTCATAACTTGCTTGCTTGCTCGTGCATATGAGGGCTGGTGTTATGCCGGCATATAGAGGCCAGGCGCTCGAGTTGCTCAAAGTTTAGAAAGGATTCCATCGGATTACACGTCTGCCGAACCATGGTAGGTTTGAGGACTTTAAGCCTCAATTTGTATGTTTGCTTGATATGCCATTGAAGTTGTCAAGTGTTCCTGAGATGCTCGTGTGATTGAGGAAGTTTTGTGAAGTTATTAAAGCTTTTTAATTCATTTAAATGGGTCATCTTACTTTCCTAATTAGGTTAATTGGGTCATTAAACTTTCCTAATTGGTTTAACTGGGTCATTAAACTTTCCTAATGAATTCAATCGGATCATTAAACCTTTTAATGAGCACAACTTAACTTATAGTTCATGCCTGCGATGGTGATTTGCAATCACAGAGCAGGTTAGGGTTAGGTCTGTGGTTCGTGTTGCGCTTCAAACGTTTCCGAACAAAGTGGTCTGTTGCGCTAATCTCATCCGCGAGGCTTTTTTTAGCTTCTGGATTAGTTTAACCTGTTGAGCAGTTTAACCTGTTGAGCAGTTTAACCTGTTGAGCAGTTTAACCTGTTGAGCAGTTTAACCTGTTGAGCAGTTTAACCTGTTCAACAGCTTACTCTGTTGAGGAGTTTAGCCTGTTGGGCTGGTTTACGGTGTTGTGTTAATTTAATATTAAAAAAAAATATGGCGCTGACTCGCATTGCTGAAAAGCTTTCACCAACAAAGGAGTTTAACGATGTAAACGCGCTATGCAAGCGTTTCTTGTCGTCTTTCTTTTCGAATTTTCTCGAATGTTCTCGAATGTTCTCGAATGTTCTCGAATGTTCTCGAATGTTCTCGAATGTTCTCACTCCAACGCTGCTCTCACCACAGTCTGAAAACATCAAACTGAGCGATGCCCAAACGAAAGGTTCTTCTCTTCCATTTTCTTCTCTTCCTCTTTCCTTTTTCTTCGTTTTCTTATAAGAATTGCCCTTTCTTCTCTTTTATTTCCTTATAAGTATTTTTAAATTTTCATTTTGTTTTAATCTAATTTTATCCTATCAAGACATTTGTTGTTACAACCATCACCACCACAACTACAACCATCACCACCACAACTACAACCATCACCACCACAACTACAACCATCACCACCACAACTACAACCATCACAACCACAACTACAACCATCACCACCACAACTCCAAGCAACAAAACAACAGAATTTTTCACCACCCAACCCCAACACATCAAGCCCACCACCACCACAACCACGGTTTCTAACCTCAACAACCACCACCGCTACTAATAAAAAAAACAACCACCACCGCTACTAATAACAACAACAACAACAACCACCACCGCTACTAATAACAACAACAACAACAACCACCACTGCTACTAATAACAACAACAACAACAACAATCACCACCGCTACAACAACTCAAACCGTTGGACAAAAGTAGCTACCTTCAAGTGGTGTCCAGCGAGATGCCGTCCTATAGCGACCTTCGAACTCAACCGCCCATCGACCAAGCTTCGAAGGCAAGAACCACCAGCCTCCTAGGTTCCTCCACCTTCCTTCAACAGCCGAAGGTGTCCATCCCATCTAGCAGCTTCGGGCTCTCCTCTTGAGGGCGATGGATGTCGAAGTGAATCACGCATCCTCGTGTGGGCGATGCACCAAGACATTCAAAGTTCATTCACGGCCTACGTCTAGGACCTTTCTAGTGGAAGACGAGAAACTGAAACTGTACACCTCAAGGTCCCTCTCTGGCTATTTGGCCAAGGGTGGATGTGTAGAGGCCGATAAAGATCATTGAAACCAGCCAACCTCCAATTATTCCCACCAGCTGTTCTCTCTGCCACCAGTCCTTCCACAGTGGATGCGTGGCTTTACTCCTAAAAACACCAACGGCATCTTCACTCCATCAGCAGCAACACAAAAACTACAACATAACAACAAACTCCCAGCAACACAAAAACTACAACATAACAACAAACTCCCAGCAACACAAAAACTACAACATAACAACAAACTCCCAGCAACACCCACAACAAAACTCCCAATAATAACAGCAACACCAAGTCCACATAAACAGCCACAACAACACCAAACTTTCAACAAAAACCACAACAAAAGAACAATCCCATCAACAACTATAACAACACAACAAAAGAATAATCCCATCAACAACCATAACAACAACTCCAAAAGTAACTACTAAAGTCACTACAATAACAACTATAAGAACAATAAGAACAAAAATAACCACAACAACAACAATCAGATCAACAACC
>OX387254.1:475314-477814 GCA_947562095.1 Branchellion lobata
ACACACACAAACACACACATACAAACACGACAAACAGAAATACATACATACCTAGATACACGTCACAAAAACATGGAAGTTTTCTGATATTTTGGTGCATTGATTTATAAATTTAAAAGTGAATTTAAAAATGAATTTATGAATTTTTAAAGTGATTTAAGTTGAATTGATTGAACCATAATTGATTGAATTATCAATTATACCCTCCATGAACCCCATTGAGTTGATAATCCATCTAATACACCCCATTTACCCCCCCCCCCCTTTTCATTAGAATTCGTTAAACTGATGACATCAGACTAGTTGGAGAGTCCAGTTAGTTCCCCTTCTTCTTCCTCTTCCTCCTCTTCTTCCTCTTCCTCCTCTTCCTCCTCTTCTTCCTCCTCTTCTTCCTCCTCTTCTTCCTCCTCTTTTTTTTTCCATTTTCTCTTCCTTTTCTCCCTTTTTGTTTCTCCCTCCTTTTCTTTCTTCTTTTCTTCCTCCTTCTCTCCATCCTTCTCTCCCTCCTTCTCTTTCTCCTTTTTCTTCCTTTTTATTTTCGCGTGTCGATCGGAGATAGCTTTGAATATTTAGGAACTATTTTCAACGCTTTTCAGGGATTGAATGCTCTCTCTATGAAAAACTTCACAAACGAACAAACAAAACACACACACACACACACACACACACACACACACACACACACACACACACACACACACACACACACACACAAACACACACACACACACAAACACACACACACACACACACACACACACACACACACACACACACACACACACACACACACACACACACACACACACACACAGACAGACACACACACACACACAGACACAGACACACACAGACACATACACACAGACACACACACACTTTGTTGCAACATAGGGCTTCCATGTAGCACTCTCCGATTGACACGCTCTTGTTGGTGTTGTTGAAGTGACTTATTATTATTAGTATTATTATTATTCTTATTATGATTATTATTATTATTACTATTATCATTAGCTTCACTTACCTCATCAATCTTGCATGGTTCACGTCTTTTCAGCCGTTTCAATGGTGTCTTCCAATGCATGCATGTGAGTGAGTGAGTAACTTCACGATTGCGCTCGTAATTTGGCGCTTTTTTTGCTCAGCATTCTAACATTTTGGTCAAAAGGTCCTAGCTTCAAATGCAGCCGAGCGCTTCATGAACTATGGTTTACAAAGCATGTGCCATTGCATCTTTTCAAATTCTGAGAATACTTCATTGGCTGAAACTGTGCTTGAGTGTTTGTTTGCCTACATGGCTGTGTGGGTCTGTCTAGGTGTTTGTGTTTGTCTGTCTATGTGACTGTTCGGATGTTTCAACACTTCCTTTCTTTTCATTTAAGCCAACACACACACATACACCTATAAATACATACACATACATCTTTACATACATACACACACACACACACACACACACACACACACACACACACACACACACACACACACACACACACACACACACACACACACACACACACACACACACACACACACACACACACACACACACTCCACAGTACACACACTTACACAAATGAAAACACTCCCACAGAGTTCGCCAAGTTGATGACGTCAGAAGACTGATTTTTTATTTTCTACCTACAAAAACAAACGTGGTTTTGTGTATATTTCGCATTCAGTTTGGTTTGACTACTCAACCACGATTATTATGAATATTATTATGAACTTTATTATGACCTTATGACTATGAGTAGTTACTATAACTAAGGCTATTTTACTATAATTAGAATTAATTATTAATTAAGTAGTTACTATAAATAGAATCATGGTGGTGTTTTAACCTCAAGGGTGGTGGTGGTAGATCCCTCTATTGAGGCGTCACGTGGGCAATCATTGGGTGAGCGATAATAAAGGCTGCACTGTGTTCCTTGAGGCTTTTGAGGGATTGATGGGATGAATGGGGTGATGAAGAAGGAAGGTCAATGAGTGATTGAATGAATAAATAAGTAAGTGAATGAATGAGTGAGTGAGTGAATGAATAAAGGAGTGAGTGAATGAATGAATAAATGAGTGAGTGAATGAATGAATGAATGAGTGAGTGAATGAATGAATGAGTGAATGAATGAATGAGTGAATGAATGAATGAGTGAATGAAAGTCACTGAACGAATGAATGAATGAATTAAGATATGAACGAATAATAAAATGGAAAAACAAATGGACTTGAAAAAGCTTCAAAAAAGGAAGAAGGATGGAAGGAGGATACGAGATGCAGAAGATGGAAGGAGGATACGAGATGCAGAAGATGGAAGGAGGATAGGAGATGCAGAAGGTGGAAGGAGGATACGAGATGCAGAAGGTGGAAGGAGGATAGGAGATGCAGAAGATGGAAGGAGGATAGGAGATGAAGAGATAGATGGAAGGAGGATAGGAGATGCAGAAGATGGAAGGAGGATAGGAGATGCAGAAGATGGAAGGAGGATACGAGATGCAGA
>OX387254.1:482814-490314 GCA_947562095.1 Branchellion lobata
TGCGTCAGAATGCGATACGCATCCGCCCCCAAATCAGTCGCCTGCACTGTGAATGAGTGGAGTGGTGGATGAGTGAGTGATGGAAGAGTGGAGTGATGGATGAGTGAGTGAACGAGTGAATGCGTGGATGAATGGGTGGTGGTGGGTGAGTGGATAACGATGAAATGAGTAAAGCGTGAGTGGTGAATGGGTGGAGAAGGAATGTAGGACGAGGGACAAACAGTGGATCCAGGTGGCTTGTGAGGAGTAGGTTCTGGAGAGCCAGTTGGGAGAGACGTTATTATTGATACCGAGGGCGTAGAGGCCGATCTGGAAGGCGCAGAGGTGCAAGGCTCGGTGAGGCGGACCCCCCCTGATGTTGTTGTAGTCGTCGTTGAGGTTCCTGAGAACATCGATGCCGTTGAAGTCGTTGTTGATGTTGCCGTTGTTGTTGCTGCTGTTGTTGTTGTTGTTGGTGAGGAGAGGGGGCAGGGTGTACTGGGTGAAGAGGGTGGTGTTGGTGCCTCCAGACTTGGTCAGCACCGTCTTTGCCAACTCGAACATGAAGTAGCCCAGCGCCTCCGACGGCTGGTTCGGCAGCGTCGGTATTATCCTGCTCTTGCCCTTGTATCTGCCATGTCATGGGTTAATGCCTGAACACACACGTACACACATACACACACACACACACACACACACACACACACACACACACACACACACACACACACACACACACACACACACACACACACACACAAAAACATACACACAAAAACACACACACACACAAAATAACACACATACTTTGTGATCCTGCCTTGCACAGGGCCTCCAAAGGACGGCAAGTTGTAGAGGCCTGCCATCGAATTGCCATGGTACGTCTGAGTCACCAGTGGACTGTGGTGGTGTCGCTGCGCTGCATCCATCTATCTACTCATCCATCTTTCCATCCATCCATCTGTGCATCCATGCACCCATCCACGCACCCATCCAATTATTATTATAATTATTCATGACGCCATCTTGCAAGGCGGCATTTTAACGTTAGTTCGTTAAATCAGTTGTCTTAGCCTGAATATCTTTGAAAATCATCCATCCATCCATTCATCCAACAATCCAATCATTCATCCATCTACCCAACCATTCATTCAACAATCCAACCATTCATCCATCCATCCATTCAACCATCCAGCCCTTCAACCATCCATCCATCCATTCATCCAATAATCCATTCACCCAAGCACCTGTCTGCTTCCCTCTCCTTGGTTTTGGAAGATACGTTATGAGAGTCAGTGGAGGAGGAGTCAGGGAAGCTGCTGCCACTGTCGCTATCTTGCTGCTGCAGCGAGTGGCTTCGTGTGGTCGATGTGGTGGTGTTGGAGGTGCTGATGGTCGAGGCGGCGATAACAGTGGTGGTTGTGCTTGAGACGCTGTGTTCACCAGTGGCTGCATTTGAATTTGTGTGGCCGACTACATCATTCTCATTAGAAGTGGCTGTAGTTGAAGTGGTGTGGTTGTTGGTGGCTGTGGTGGAGGAAGAGTGGCTGTTGGTGGCATGTTTGGTCAGTGACTGGCTGGTAGTGGAAGTGATGTTGGTTGTAATTGCCGTCGTTATAATGGATGCGGTGTTGGTATGGCTGGAAGCCAGTGTGGTGTGGATGTAAGAGTGGCTGTTGTGGTTGGTGGAGTGGCTGTTGTGGATGGAAGAGTGGCTGTTGTGGATGGTGGAGTGGCTGTTGTGGATGGTGGAGCGGCTGTTGTGGATGGTGGAGCGGCTGTCGTGGATGTTGTGAATGGTGGAGTGGCTGTTGTGGATGGTGGAGTGGCTGTTGTGGATGGTGGAGTGGCTGTTGTGGATAGCGTTGGAATCTTCACATAATTCTGTCTTAGTGTTTGTGGTGTTGTAGTCGTTTTGGTTGTCTGGATGGTCGCTGTCGCTGTTTAGACGCTTGTTGTTTTGTTGCTGGTTGTTGATGTTGTCAGAGTGGTTGTTGATGTTGTCAGAGTGGTTGTTGATGTCGTCAGAGTGGTTGTTGATGTTGTCAGGGTGGTTGTTGATGTCGTCAGAGTGGTTGTTGATGTTGTCAGGGTGGTTGTTGATGTTGTCAGGGTGGTTGTCATAGTGATGGTTGTAGAATGATCTCCTGGTGAGGGTTGGTGAATTGTCACTCGAGGTGGTCTCTGGGGCACTGCTGTCCACGCGAGCCATGCCTGCAACAAAAACAACAATAAAAACAATATAAATAATAATAAAAATAAATTAATAATGAAGATAACAATTAAATTAATAACAAAAATAATAATTAAATTAATACTTAAAATAATAATGAAATTAAAAATAAAAATAATAATAATAAGGATAATGATGAGAAGAGTATATACAGGATAGACAATAGTATGAACGATGGAGTTCTGAAAGATGCAGCGCCAAAGTATGAGCGGAGACGTCAAGAGGCTGCAAGAGGAACCTGTGGAGGGCTTCTTGCTCGATTTGAGGTTCATGCATCTGAACTTGACTTGCCATTCTGTGGTGAAGATGATGATGATGATGATGATGATGATGATGACGATGATGATGATGATGAGGAGGATGACGATGACGACGATGATGACGATGATGATGATGATGATGATGATGATGGTAAGTGGCACCTGCATCCATTTCCTCATCTTCCAGTGTGTCACTGATCATTTCACAAGAAGAGTGGGTGTTGTTTTTACTGTTGATATTATTGTTGTTAATGTTGTTCCTGTAATTGTTATTACTGTCGTTCATGCTGTTGCTGTTATTATTATTGTCGTTGCTGTTATTATTATTGTTGTTGATGTTATTAATATTGTTGTTGATGTTATCATTATTGTTGTTGCTGTTATTATTATTGTTGTTGCTGTTATTATTATTGTTGTTGCTGTTATTATTATTGTTGTTGCTGTTATTATTATTGTTGTTGCTGTTATTATTATTGTTGCTGATGTTATTTTCGTTATCGGTGGTATTGTGGGTTTTGTTGGTAAAGTTGTTTTTAATGTTTGTCTTGAGAGTGGTGTTGTTGGGGTTGTGGTCGTCAGTGGCAACGGATTTAAAAAGTGTGGTGCAAGTGGCGGTGGTGCAAGATGAAGAAACAGAAGTGGATAATGACAATGATAACGATGAAGAAGAAGAAGAAGAAGAAGAAGAAGAAGATGATGATGATGATGGTGATGATGGTGATGAGGATGATGAAGATGATGATGATGATGATGGTGATGATGATGATGGTGATGATGATGATGGTGATGATGGTGATGAGGATGATGAAGATGGTGATGAGGAGGAGGAGGAAGATGATGGTAATGATATTTTCGTGCCTGAAAAGGCTAGGTTACAAAGGGGTTTGTGTGGAGTTGGTGATGAAGAAGAAGAAGAATAAGATGGTAATGTCGATGCTACTGATGACGCTGTTGGTGTAGATGATGATAATGATGATGATGATGATGATGATGATGATGGTGATGATGAAGATGGTGATGATGATGAAGGTGGTGATGATGATGATGATGATGATGATGATGCAGTGGTGGTGGGTTCGAGAAGGTGAGAATGCCAGGGAGGTGGTGATCTATATAATTTGTGGATGTCCTGGTCCAAGATTTTATCCATTATCTGCATGATGGGTGCATGGGTGCATGAGTGGATGAATGGGAGCATGGATGAATGAATGGATGAATAGGCGTATAGACGAATGAATGGATGAATAGGTGCATGGATGAATGAATGGATGAATAGGTGTATGGATGAATGAATGGATGAATAGGCGTATAGACGAATGAATGGATGAATAGGTGCATGGACGAATGGATGGATGAATAGGTGCATGGACGAATGAATGGATGAATAGGTGCATGGACGAATGAATGGATGAATAGGTGCATGGATGAATGAATGGATGAATAGGTGCATGGACGAATGGATGGATGAATAGGTGCATGGACGAATGGATGGATGAATAGGTGCATGGACGAATGGATGGATGAATAGGTGCATGGACGAATGAATGGATGAATAGGTGCATGGACGAATGAATGGATGAATAGGTGCATGGACGAATGAATGGATGAATAGGTGCATGGACGAATGGATGGATGAATAGGTGCATGGACGAATGGATGGATGAATAGGTGCATGGACGAATGAATGGATGAATAGGTGCATGGATGAATGAATGGATGGATAGGTGCATGGAGGAATGAATGGATGAAGAGGTGTATGAACGAATGAATGGATGGGGGAGGCACCTTGGCGAGTTTGACAGGCTGGTCCTTGTAGTTGACGAGCAGCTTGACCGCCAAGTCCCCCCACAGACGCCTGGTGCCCTCACACAACATCGGGTGCTCTGCCTCCGAGATGTTCGCCTTCATGCCTGCAACAAACACCACCATCTTCATCTAGCGCCTCATTCAAACGCATTTATTTAGTGCTTCATTCGAATGTAGCTGGTGTTCGAGCTGAAGTGATTTGACTCATGCAGCTGATGAAGTTGATATACTTGTCTGGTACATTGTTGTTCTCATGACAACGATGTAACTTATTTACGCTTCAAGTGGCGTGAGTCTGCGATTTGTTTGAAAGCTTTAGTAAAAGGCCTTGAGAGGATATTTCGATAGGGTAGGTTTTAGCAACATAGTAATCTAGTGGATTTGAATCTAGACTGTCAGGTTGGGCAAGCAACGTCTGAGCAGCAGACCACACTATCAGCGACTCACCAAGCACGGCCACAGCTGCCTCGAAGGCCAGTTGTTCGTCCGTAGGCTTTAAGAGGTGCACGTTGTTGTGAGCTGGCAGAGGATTCCTGGTTACTGTGGTAACATCAGCATCCTTGTGAGCCAATCCTCTTCAACCACACCACGCGTCAACTCACCACACCGCACCACACAACACCCCAACACACCACACCACGCCACAGCAAACTAAACCACACCACACCACACTACAAGACACCACACCACGCCACAGCAAACTAAACCACACCACACCACAACAGGCCACATGAACCACACCACAGCACACCACATTACACCACAGCACACCACAACGCACCATACCACACCACACCACACCACACCACACCACACCACACCACACCACACCACACCACACCACACCACACCCCACCACACCACAGCACAGACCAGGTAAACAGAGATTGTCAAAGAGGAGGGAGGCCAGGGTGATGGGCAGCAAAGCATCTCCTCGAACGCCCTTCAGACGGCCCCCCCTCAGCCCCTCCGCCCTCTCCCGCATCATCTCTACCGTCCCTGCTGTCAGTGGAATCTTCCTCAACTGCGCCACCAACTCTATCTCCTGATGCACCAACTTCACCTACGTGGCGTGGTGCGGTTGGTGTGGTGTGGTGGAGCTAGTGTGGTTGGTGTGATGTGGTGGAGCTGGTGTGGTTGATGTGATGTGGTGGAGCTGGTGTGGTTGATGTGATGAGGTGGAGCTGGTGTGGAATACTGATGTAGTATGGCGGTGTCGAAAGATGAAAGTATATTGGATATGTGTTGGAAGATGTTGGTGGCATGTTGGAGGATGTTGAAGAGATGTTGGTGGCATGTTGGAGGATGTTGAAGAGATGTTGGTGGCATGTTGGAGGATGTTGAAGAGATGTTGGAGGATGTTGAAGAGATGTTGGTGGCATGTTGGAGGATGTTGGTGGCATGTTGGAGGATGTTGAAGAGATGTTGAAGAGATGTTGGTGGCATGTTGGAGGATGTTGGTGGCATGTTGGAGGATGTTGGTGGCATGTTGGAGGATGTTGGTGGCATGTTGGAGGATGTTGGTGGCATGTTGGAGGATGTTGGTGGCATGTTGGAGGATGTTAGAAAATGTTGAGAAAAGTACTTCGAGCTGCTTGGTGCGTGCAGGAGGTCGGTTGCTGTGGAGGCCTAGCAGGCCCACCTTGAAGGCCAGCTCCTGCGTCTCCGAACTCTCCTGCAGCACGCTGAGCAGGAAAAGGGCGTCAGGGATCTGCTGGTAGCTGCTTGCATGCCCAGCAAGCCCTGAACGCTGCTTCCTCTTCTCTGCGGGCAGACGGTGAATGAGTCAATAGTTGTTGTCACGGTGTACGTGCACGTACGTGTTGCACGACGAAGGTTGATGTCCCACGGAGGACGGGAGACTGACCTTTGAAGCCGTTGACGTCTGTTGAGCTTGTGGCTGAAGACCTGCTGCTGTGCTGGTTTGCAACTAACATCTCCTCACCCAGCTGCCTCGCCAAGCCATTCACCTCAAACGACAGTCCATACGAGTAGAGGCTTTCAGCTATGGCAAACTTCATCTGTGGTGGTGGCATAGTGGTTGTATGGTGGTTGCATGGTGGTTGTGTAGTGGTTGTATGGTGATTGCATGGTGGTTGCATGGTGGTTGTATGGTGGTTGTATGGTGGTGGTGGTTGCTACCTCTTGATCACTCATGCTCCTCTTGACGTCTGCAAAGTAAGCTTCGTCCGTGAACTCTGTCACCTGATGGATGAGATGATGAGTGGAGAATGGATGAAAGGATGGGTGGAGAATGGATGAGGGGATGGGTGGAGAATGGATGAGGGGATGGGTGGAGAATGGATGAGGGGATGGGTGGAGAATGGATGAGGGGATGGGTGGAGAATGGATGAGGGGATGGGTGGAGAATGGATGAGGGGATGGGTGGAGAATGGATGAGGGGATGGGTGGAGAATGGATGAGGGGATGGGTGGAGAATGGATGAGGGGATGGGTGGAGAATGGATGAGGGGATGGGTGGAGAATGGATGAGGGGATGGGTGGAGAATGGATGAAAGGATGGGTGGAGAATGGATGAGGGGATGGGTGGAGAATGGATGAGGGGATGGGTGGAGAATGGATGAGGGGATGGGTGGAGAATGGATGAGGGGATGGGTGGAGAATGGATGAGAGGATGGGTGGAGAATGGATGAGGGGATGGGTGGAGAATGGATGAGGGGATGGGTGGAGAATGGATGAGGGGATGGGTGGAGAATGGATAAATAAGATGCTAATTGAAAATATGGAACAGAAAACGGATGGAAGAACTAAATGAAATGATGTAAAGGCGAAATATAGATAGGTGGAAGAATGAATGAGCTGATGAATGAGAGAATGATGGATGAGATAAAAAAAAAGTGGAAAGAGATGAAAGGGAAGGAGTGGGGAGAGGAATGAGAAGGAGTGGAAGATGGCATGGGGGTCACCTTGGGAGTGATGTCAGGGACGTGGAAGTCCGTGCCGCTGTTGAGTGGGAACTTGTTGAACAGTTGCAGACTCTTGGAATCTTTGAGTGAGGAGGAGGAGGAGGAGGAGGAAGAGAAAGAAAAGGAAGAAAAGGAAGAAGAGGAAGAAGAAAAAGAAGAGGAAGGAAAGGAAGAAGAGGAAGGAGAGGAAGGAGAGGAAGGAGAGGAAGAAGATGGATAAAAAGCGTAGAAGAAAGGTACCTTTGGCATGGATGGCCTTGAAGGAAGACTTGCTGTTGCAGCGGAGCCTCATGACG
>OX387254.1:495314-497814 GCA_947562095.1 Branchellion lobata
AAGAGTTGTATGTTTTTTTTAGTTTTTAATTAATTAAATTAAATTTATGTGTGTCAACAACCTCCAAATGCCTCCTTCGTGAGCTCTCACTCAATTATTTCATAATTATTCACTACCTCGCTTCACTCAGCTTCGATTTTGTACACTTGCTGCCTCACGCAGGCTCGATGGAACACGCTGAATGTGACAGAAAAGTTTAACAAAAACTTCAAATATGAACATTTAAAAATAAATTAAAGACTTCAAGAATGAGGGTTCATCGAAGCATCAAAACCATTGAAGAGTATTTAATCAGCGCTATACAAATGTTTTGATTGGATTTGATGTAATCAGCGCTATAGAACTGTTTTGACAGTTGAAAGCACGATTTGCACGTCACAATAGAGTCCCAGTAGGGCTGGTGAGGATTGAGACAAGTTGAATGAGGTTCAACGTCAATGAAAGTGGAAAAATAACATGAAAAAAGAAAGAAAAAAGAGAAGGAGTAGAAGGATACTGGAAAAGAAAAAGAGGAGGAGGAAGAGAAGGAGGAGGAGAAGGAGGAAGAGAAAGAGGAGGAGAAGGAGGAAGAGAAGGAGGAGGAGAAGGAGGAAGAGAAGCAGGAAGAGAAGGAGGAAGAGAAGAAGGAGGAGAAGGAGGAGGAGGAAGAGAAGGAGGAAGAGAAGGAGGAGGAGAAGGAGGAGGAGGAAAAGAAGAAGGAGGAGAAAAAGAAGGAGGAAGAGAAGGAGGAGGAAAAAGAGAAGGAGGAAGAGAAGGAGGAGGAGAAAGAGGAAGAAGAGAAGGAGGAGGAGAAAGAGGAAGAAGAGAAGGAGGAGGAGAAAGAGGAAGAAGAGAAGGAGGAGGAGAAAGAGGAAGAAGAGAAGGAGGAAGAGGAAGAAGTGAAACAGATTTCCATGGAATCTTTCATAATTAGTAATTGCTGGACGGAAGGCAGGGATGAGGAAGAGAAGAGTGTTGAAGAGGATACAGGTGTTTCAGACCGGATGTTGTGAATCCCGTCTGGTCTTAGGCGTTCTAATAGAACTTCGTAGTTTTTTACCTGTGAATGCAAAATTTTGAACACACATACGCACACACACACACACACACACACACACACACACACACACACACACACACACACACACACACAAACACACACACACACACCATTCTCATCGAAGACAGCCAAGGCGAGTTTCTTCTCATCCACGTAAATCTGAAGTTCTTCCTGAGTTGCTGAGTGGTGGCAATGAAGTTTTGTTATTGTTGATGTTGATGTGTTGTTGATGTTGTTTTGTTGTTGATGTTGATGTATTGTTGATGTTGATGTTGATGTGTTGTTGATGTTGTTGTATTGTTGATGTTGATGTGTTGTTGCGGTTGTTTTATTGTTGCTGTTGATGTGTTGTTGCGGTTGTTGTATTGTTTATGTTGTTTTATTTTTGTTTAATTGTTGAGGTTGTGTTGTTGATGTTGTATTGTGTTGAGCACATTCATTCAACCATTTTATTGAATAGTGTGTCAGTCTGTGCATTCCACATGTGGGAGTGTGCATTCCACATGTGGTGGTGTGCATTCCACATGTGGTGGTGTGCATTCCACATGTGGTGGTGTGCATTCCACATGTGGTGGTGTGCATTCCACATGTGAGGGTGTGCATTCCACATGTGGTGGTGTGCATTCCACATGTGGTGGTGTGCATTCCACATGTGGTGGTGTGCATTCCACATGTGGTGGTGTGCATTCCACATGTGGTGGGGTGAATTTCACATGTGGTGGGGTGAATTTCACATGTGACAAAGAGGCAACCTGTGATCTTAAGAAGCTGCTTGAGGGAGATTAAAGTCTCTATGAGATTGTCTGCTAAAATGGCCTGTGGAGGGGTGGAGGAGTGAAATGGTGGAGAGGTGGAGGGGGTGAGTGGTGGAGTGATGGTTTAACAAAGCGTTGCCACTAACATCACCATCAATAACACCAAAAACAACACATCTAACACCACCATTCAAATCACCAACATCACTGAAACACACCAACAAAATTACGTTCAACATATCAACACCACCACCAATAACAACATATCAACACCACCACCAATAACAACATATCAACAACACCACCAATAACAACAATCAACATCACCACCAATAACAACATATCAACATCATCACCAATAACAACATATCAACACCACCACCAATAACAACATATCAACATCACCACCAATAACAACATATCAACATCACCACCAATAACAACATATCAACACCACCACCAATAACAACATATCAACACCACCACCAAAAACAACATCAACATCACCACCAATAACAACATACAACACACCACCAATAACAACATAACAACACCACCACCAATAACAACATATCAACACCACCACCAATAACTAACATATCAACATCACCACCAATAACAACATATCAACATCACCACCAATAACAACATATCAACATCACCACCAATAACAACATATCAACATCACCACCAATAACAACATATC
>OX387254.1:502814-522814 GCA_947562095.1 Branchellion lobata
TCTCTTTCATTTACTGAAATGAACGAATAAAATAGTTGAAATATGAATATTATCTCAAATTTGATAAAATTCAATGATACTAGAAATATAATGACAAAAACAGAATTATTAATTAGTTGTAAGCTTACCAGGATCCATTTTCAGAATATTTTTTATTTTCTCTACCTAGTATTTAAATGATAAGGTACAACTAAAAAGATAAAATGGTTCAAAAAAATAATTTTATTTTTATGATATAATTATCAAAATTCTAATTTCAACTATAATGGAAAACCAGATTTTGTAATTTTCTTTTTCAATGAAGTATAGAGTC
The DNA here is from genome assembly GCA_947562095.1 of Branchellion lobata. Taxonomy (NCBI): domain Eukaryota; kingdom Metazoa; phylum Annelida; class Clitellata; order Hirudinida; family Piscicolidae; genus Branchellion; species Branchellion lobata. The sequence continues at coordinate 503,128 of OX387254.1, forward strand.
AAGTTTGAAGATTTTCATTCACTACATTGAAAGATATTTGTAAACAATTTCATTCATAAATCATGCGTCAACCATTTCAATGGGGTTGGAAACAAGAAATCAAAAATGAATATTGAAGCTATCTTCTACCTCGTTCTTCTACTATTTATTTCTGCAGAGTTATACTAGTTGACATAGTGTGTAAATGTAACACATTAGTGCCGGTGAGTTTGCTTTATTTCATTCATGATTGCACAAATTAAAAAAAATTCAAAGTGTAAAATTGTAGAAAGAAAAACAGAAAAAATTGCAAGTTTATTGATACCATTATGCATCCGAATAAGTGTAGATGTTTGTGTTTATTATTTAAAAATTCTTTAAAATAGCATACACAATACAAAAACGAATATTATCATAGTGGCATTAACCCCATTTCATCTTATCATGCATTGAGCTGGGCTTTAATAGAGCGTAATAGGCTCGGTGATAAGTTGTCGTATCCTACCTTGTTTCAATTTTATCGAGAGGTTAATAGTGTATAGTACAGGTTTTCTTCAAAGGAGGTGAGATGGAGTCGTCTGGTCTGAAGACAATGGCAGTGGCGGGGATTGTTTTAGGCTGCTTCGCGACATTTTTTCCTCGAGTGATCACTCCATTATTCATGAGTATTGTACGACGAGGGGATTCTGACAGTTTGAAAGGTGAAGAGTGGTGGAGTATAGCTTAAGGAATGGGTGTGGGTTCTGTGGCTTGTTTCGTTACAGCTCCATTCACGTGAATGAGAGCTTGGGAGACTGATGAGTGTATGTTAAGGAATTAGTGGTGCATGGAAGAGGGATTGAGGGAGCACTTGCAACTAACCTTTGCAGCTGAACAGTATGCAGCCTTCTATCCTGAAGGAGCCATGCATGCCAGCAACCCAGGTCTCAGTTTCCACCAAAGAAAGGTGATCACTCTCCATAACCATCAACCTTGCAAACAAATACACACACACACACACACACACACACCACACACACACACACACACAGATGGGTGTGCACCCAGGCATGCATGCTGCTTCAGAGATGCGTAAGTACATGGAGGGACGGAACAAGGGTTCCCCAGCACAGGGCAGTAGTGTCCTCTCAGTGGTCTTGCCTCTCTATGCCATGGCCATCGCCATCTACCTTCTCTACACACTCGCCAAGGTGTTTGTGTGTGTGTGTGTGTGTGTGTGTGTGTGTGTGTGTGTGTGTGTGTGTGTGTGTGTGTGTGTGTGTGTGTGTGTGTGTGTGTGTGTGTGTGTGTTTGTGTAGTGTTTGTGTAGTGTTTGTGTAGTGTTTGTGTGGTGCCTGTGCAGTGTTTTTGGTGTACTTTCTGTATATAAAATAGGGAATGTAGGAGGAGGAAGGGTGAGGAGGGGGAGGGGATAAGGGGCATTGAAGGGTGCATGGAGGTAGCGAGAAAATAGATGACTGCACCAACCTCCAGTTGTTTTCGAGGAGGTCGGAGAAGAAAGGGAAGAAAGAGAAGGAGGGGTGTTACGTGGATGTGGACGAGAACAGGAGCATGAAGGCGCAGATGGCGAAAAAGCAACAACAGCTGGAAAAGTTGCTGATGAAGGCTGAGATGGAGTGCATAGGTGGGTGCATGAAGCATGGGTGGTTGTATGGTGCATGGGTGGTTGTATGGTGCATGGGTGGTTGTATGGTGCATGGGTGGTTGTATGGTGCATGGGTGGTTGTATGGTGCATGGGTGGGGAAGAAGGTGGGTGGGTGGTTGTATGATGCAAGGGTGGGTAGATAGTAAGTAGGTAGTTTGTTGAGTAGTAGTTTGGTGATTAGGAAGGTGGGTGAGTGGGAGGTTGGTAAGTAGGAAAAAGTGATGACTCCGGTGCAGATGAGGACGAGATGGTGCTGTTGAGGAGGAGGCTTGCGTCCACGGAGGAGCAGATGAACAGACTGCTCACCGCCCTCGACCACATCCAACTCAACCACCTCTCTTCTCTGCAACAGGTCTTCTCACTTTGGTGCATGCGTTCAAAACTCCTCCATCTTCTCCCTCCACCTTTGCCACCTTCTCCACCTCTTGTCTCTTTTGACTTTTCCACTCCTCACACCGATCTTCTTCATCACAACCATCATCACCCCTCCACAGAACAACTCGTCCGAAGCAGTGGGAAGCTGCAGTGATGAAGAGGAAGACGATGAAGATGAAGAGGAAGATGAAGACGAAGACGAAGATGAGTGTTCTGATAGTGATACTCCTACTGGTGTTCCAAGAAACAGGCACGATGTGATGACGTCATGTCCAACTGATGAAAAGCTGTTTCATGCTGACGTCACAAGACAAGATGTAAACATGCAAGAAGTTTGGAACAATGTCACCATTGCTGACGCCAATACTCACAACAACAACAACAACAGCAGCAACAAAACTAGTGACGTCAACAGCAACATCAACAATAAGCTTTGTGATGCAGACACCGGAGAGAGAAGGGAGCAGGGAGTGAGGAGGAGGATGAAGAGGAGGAAAAGGTCTATGGAGAGATGACCCCACAACGTGACCTTTTCACTTCCGCTCTTGAAGGATTTAATTCATCATCTTCTTACTCTTCTTCTTCGTGTGCACACTTGACCCCATTTGCACAATTTGACCCAATTTGCCCAATTTGACCCCATTTGCACAATCTGACCCATTTGCACAAGTTGACCCCATTTGTACAAGTTGACCCCATTTGCACTTGTTGGTGTGGCAGAATTGACCTTGTTTGAATCTCAAGTAAATGTTGAGGTGGTTTAATGGTGTGAATGCCGTGGTGTTTGCAGTCCTTGTGTGAAGTGGTTTCAATGGAGCATTTGAAAGGAACCTGGGCCCTTGTGATGCTTTGTTGATTGGATAGCCTGTGTGGGAGTTAGTGAGTGAGGGAGTGGGTGAGTGAGTGTGTGTGTGTGTGTGTGTGTGTGTGTGTGTGTGTGTGTGTGCGTGTGTGTGTGTGTGTGCTTGTTATGCTAAAACCATATTGGTGAGATTTCATTTCGTTGTCGACATGTCAGCACCAGTTCGTCTCGAGTGAGGCGTCCAACAAGAATGTCTTGTAACTCTTCTAGTTGGAGGTAACTGTGATGATTACCATTGTCGTATTGTATTTAATATGGATGATGATGGTAGGAGGATGAAGATGATGATGATGAGGAGGAGGAGGAGGAGAAGGAGGAGGAGGAGGAGGAAGAGGAGGATGATAATGATGATGATGACGATGATTATGATGATGATGATGATGATGATGATGACGATGATTATGATTATGATGATGATGATGATGTTGTTGTAATGTTGATAATGTCGTTGTTTTAAGGGTTTTGTCGCTGTTGTAGTGGTTATGCTGTTGTTGTGGTGGCTATTTTGTTGTTGTAGTGGTTATGCTGTTGTTGTGGTGGTCATGTTGTTGTTGTGGGGGTGCGACCCAGGGGTGAGAGTTCGTGAGAAATGATGGACTGAGGCAGGTTGGAAAACAGAATTGTCTCAAAAAACAAAAGGGTAAACAACATTAGCGCCTATTAACGTCAAAATCAATAAGCTTTCAAGAGGGAGTTTCAAAGATGGAAGGTTGCTTCGACGGATGCAGACGCAATGACCTTTGATCGATGCATGCTTTATAGCGCTCTGAACGAGATGTTTTGTCGAGTGAACATCACATTTTCGAGACTACTGAGTATTCACGCTAAAATTTCAAGTTTTGAATTGGATTCACTTTTAAAATCTTTGCCTCTACAGACCTTTCCGCCATGTTTTCCGTGAAGTGCTCCAGAATCATGGCCACTTCAAAAACCAAACGCACTTCCTTCTTTTTCAAACACACCTTCCCTCTCTCCGAACCTACCTCCTCCCTTTTCAAGCGTTATTCCACTACTTCCAAACACCCATTCTTCCTTCTCAAACGTACTTCAAGCACTCTCTCCATGTTGACCACACCCGTGAAGACTCATACATTGTTCCAGGTGGGTCCTTCTTGCCTTCCTTCATTCCACCACTTCTTCCATCATTCTTCTTCATTCCTCCATCACTCCTCCATCACTCCTTCATCACTCCTCCATCACTCTTTCATCACTCCTTCATCACTCCTCCATCACTCCTCCATCACTCTTTCATCACTCCTCCATCACTCCTCCATCACTCTTCCATCACTCCTCCATCACTCCTCCATCACTCCTCAATCACTCATCCATCACTCCTCCATAACTCTTCCATCATCCTTCCAACATTGTCATGTCTCAGTTCAACACAGCTCATATTGAATTTTAAGTACGTGTCAGTCATCTGAAGTTGAGTGTGGTCGGCTGTGGCTGAGTGTGGTTGGTGTAGTTGGGTGTGGTTAGATGTGGTTAAATGTAGTTGGGTGTGGTTGGATGTGGTTGGGTGTGGTTGGGTGTGGTTGGGTGTGGTTGGGTGTGGTTGAGTGTGGTTGGGTGTGGTTGGGTGTGGTTGGGTGTGGTTGAGTGTGGTTGGGTGTGGTTGAGTGTGGTTGGGTGTGGTTGGGTGTGGCTGAGTGTGGTCGGGTGTGGTTGAGTGTGGTTGGGTGTGGTTGGGTGTGGTTGGGTGTGGTTGGGTATGGTTGGGTGTGGTTGAGTGTGGTTGGGTGTGGTTGAGTGTGGTTGGGTGTGGTTGGGTGTGGCTGAGTGTGGTCGGGTGTGGTTGTATGTAGTTGAGTGTAATTGAAGGGAAAACTCAAAATAGGAGAAAAAAGTCAAACCAACAAAAACTGTGACTGTAAATCCAAGGTAAAACTTAAAAGCAACCTTGACCATAGAATCAGCCCAAAAATGTCCAATTCCACCCACTCAAAATTCCCTCATTTGAGGCACCTTTCCTCATTTAGTTCAAAGGCGCTTCCAAGGAAACAGTTTTACTGGCTGTGGGCTGTTAGGAACAGAGCCACTACAAGACGCCGTCTGTTTCTACTGTCGATCATTTATAATTGAGTTTTTTTATTGTGGTCACATTGAACAGCTACTGAAGGACGTGAGAGGAGTCTGTAGCAGCATGGTGGTTTCTACTCTTCTTTCTTCCTCTCCTTCTAGAGCGCTATTGAAAAGTGTGGAATCAGCGCTATATAAATGAGTAGAGTGGATTAGAGTAGATTTTTTAATAGAATATTTACCGGAAAGTTTAGAAGAACTATTCTCCAATTTTTGATTACTAATCTAATCTAATCTAATCTAATCTAATCTAATCTAATCTAATCTAATCTAATCTAATCTAATCTAATCTAATCTAATCTAATCTAATCTAATCTAATCTAATCTAATCTAATCCAATCTAATCCAATCTAATCCAATCTAATCTAATCTAATCTAATCTAATCTAATCTAATCTGATCTAATCTAATCTAATCTAATCTAATCTAATCTAATCCAATCTAATCTAATCTAATCTAATCTAATCTAATCTAATCTAATCTAATCTAATCTAATCTAATCTGATCTGATCTAATCTAATCTAATCTAATCTAATCTAATCTAATCTAATCTAATCTAATCTAATCTAATCTAATCTAATCTAATCTAATCTGATCTAATCTAATCTAATCTAATCTAATCTAATCTAATCTAATCTGATCTAATCTAATCTAATCTGATCTAATCTAATCTAATCTAATCTAATCTAATCTAATCTAATCTGATCAAAGAATTCAAAAAGTACTTTTTCATATCGTTGTTCAGAATGTTTCTTTTAATGGTTGGGCGTGCATTGTTGGCATTTGGTTATCCTTAAAATCGTATAAGCCTTTGAAACTTCGTTAATCTTTGTACTTGTGTTAATCTTTGTACTTGTGTTAATCTTTGTACTTGTATTAATCAGTGTAACTGTGTTAATCTTTGTACTTGTGTTAATCATTGTAGTTGTGTTAATCTTTGTACTTGTGTTAATCTTTGTAATTGTGTTAATCTTTGTAATTGTGTTAATCTTTGTAGTTGTGTTAATCATTGTGATTGTTTTAACCATTATAATTGTGTTATAAGATTCCACTGAGACTCAAGGTGTTTCAGAGGGGTGCAGGAGACAAGCAGCCGATGGTTGCAGGGATCTCGTGGGAGCCTTAAAAACTGCAACCACTCTCGTCGTTTTTAAAAGAGGAACGTCTTGTTCAAACTGCATGAACACACGCACAAAAATGCAAACAAACATAAAAACACACATGCAGAAACACACACAGAAACACACACACACACACACACACACACACACACACACACACACACACACACACACACACACACACACACACACACACACAAACACACATAAAATATATGTAGGGAGATGAGAGCAAGTGTTGTAGCATCAAAGGCCCCTTCACAAAGGTGTCGAGTGTCGTATAAAAACTATGATAAAGGCTTTATGAAATAATATTCATTGTTATTATTATTATTATTATTATTATTATTATTATTGTTATTATTATTATTATTATTATTATTATTATTATTATTATTATTATTATTATTATTATTATTATTATTATTATTATTATTATTATTATTATTATTATTATTATTATTATTATTATTATTATTATTATTATTATTATTATTATTATTATTATTATTATTATTATTATGTTTATTACTATTATCAAAGTTTTACAAGCAAGCATTTGAGAAAGGCGGAATCCGCTAAAAACATCAAAGAAACTTTGAGCGTAACAACGAACAGCTTGGGGGGGGGTGAGAAGGGGGGCTGGAAGGAAGAATTGGAAGAAAAGGTGGAAAAGGTGGCAAGGAGGTTGCGAGGAGGTTGACGAAGGCTTGTGTGAGTGCCAGCCATGATGATCGTCTTTTCTTCCTTTGTTGCCTGGTGCTCAGAGTGGAGCAGGGAGCTCGGAGTTCGATTCCCGGCTGAGCCCAGATTTGAGTTGTGGAGAGCGGAAAGACACGGGAGAACAGAGGCTGGAGTGTTTGGTGCATCTAATCCACACAACACCTCCAAGTGCTCCTCCGTGGCTCACTTCACTGTTTCAGTTCCCCTTCTTTCATTCTTTTAACTTTTTCTTCTCTTCCTTCCATCCACGGAGGACAGCATATTGTTGCATGCATTCATCATTCATCACTCATCATCACCTCATCATGCATTCATCATTCATCACTCATCATCACCTCATCATGCATTCATCATTCATCACTCATCATCACCTCATCACGCATTCATCATTCATCACTCATCATCACCTCATCACGCATTCATCCTTACTGGTTCTAATCGTAATGTCATTTCATTCTTAAATTTGATGACGATGACGATGACGATGACGATGACGATGACGATGACGATGACGATGACGATGACGATGACGATGATGATGATGATGATGATGATGATGATGATGATGATGATGATGATGATGATGATGATGATGATGATGATGATGATGATGATGATGATGATGATGATGATGATGATTTACTACCAATAAAAATAAAGATCTGGTTGACTGATTGGTTGTGAGGTTGGAATGAATGATTGATGCATGCACACCATCACAGCAGCAAGAACAGCAAAGAAAGCAGCTGCAGCAGAAGAGACACAAGAGCTTGGAAAGCAGCTTCAACCCTTCTTTCTACCATCAGCACTGCGACTTCAAGCAACACCTGTACAGCCTCCTCAAGGACCACGATGGAAAGGTGCCGGTCAAACGGATTCTGGAGGTGAGCTGTGGACTCCGAACCTTTCCCACGCCTTTTCAATCCTTCCACTATCACAATTCCTTTCCACCCACCACAGCCTCCCCCACCACAACAACCTCCCCCACCACCACAACTCTCCTCCCATCACCCCAATCCTCTTCTCACCACTGTTCCACCACTCCTGCCACCAGTACAATTTACTCACCATCACAACCTCCTCCCCTGCCACAGAGTCTGAGTCAGATGGGCTTGTGGAACACGGACCCTCGCTTAGCGGAGGTGATGCGAGAGTTGGGTGTGACAGATCCCTCTAAGTTTCCTTCGTTTGGAGAAGGTCTGCTGGACCAGGAGTGGTTCGAGAAGGTGGTGGGATGTAACGCCCCTCTGCTCAGGCAGGTCTTTGCCAGAGACATGGTCATTCCTGAGTTCGAAAGGTTCTGCTCCATCATCGGTGACCTCTTCAACACGTGCAAGAAGGTGAAGGAGGGCGAAGTAGCTCATTACATCCCTCAACTCGCTAAGGCTTGTCCTTCCAGCTGGGCTGTGTCCGTGTGCACCATCGACGGACAACGCTACTCTGTGGGAGACGCCAAAGTGATGTGTGGTGGTGGTATGTGTGCAGTGGTGGTGTGCAGTGGTGGTGTGCAGTGGGGGTGTGCAGTGGGGGTGTGCAGTGGGGGTGTGCAGTGGGGGTGTGCAGTGGGGGTGTGCAGTGGGGGTGTGCAGTGGTGGTGTGTGCATTAAAACCAAATAAACAGATCACATGATTGACTAAACAAATGTACTAATGATTTAATTAATGAAAAAATCACTCAAACAACGAGTGAATCCATTGGAACTGATCGACTGATGACTAATCGGTTGCAGACGCCTTTCACGATGCAGTCAGCCTCGAAGCCGCTGACGTATGCAGTGGCGGTGAACGAGCACGGAGTGGAGGAGGTGCACAAGTACGTGGGGTGTGAGCCCAGTGGAGAGTCGTTTAACTCCATCAAGCTGGGACCAGATCTGCGTCCACACAACCCCATGATCAATCTGGGTGCCATCGTCACTTCCTCCATGGTCAAGAGTGACTTGGAAATGGGGGACAGGTGAAGGGGGAGAGAGGGGTAGAAAAGAGGGTGAAAGGAAGGGTGAAAGGAAGGGTGAAAAGAAGGGTGGAGAAAAAAAAGTTGCGTTTGTTTTTTTGAGACTACTCAAACCCACCATCACACCCACCAAAACCGCACACACCATCCCTACTGCTCACACCCTTCCACCACATTCACCACTACCAACACGCTAACCACAACCACCTACCACCAACCCCCACCACTAACCCCCACTACCAACCAGACCCAACCAACCACACCACAACAAATACACAATACCACACCACACCACACTACACCAACCACCACCACCACCTGCAACCCCCCACCAAAGGTTCGACTTTATGCAGAAGCAGTACAGCAGGATGGCAGGTGGGGAGTTTGTGAGCTTCAACAACTCTGTCTACTTGTCCGAGAAGTCCACCGCCAACAGGAACCTGGCACTGGGCTACTACCTCAAAGAGCACAACTGCTTCCCTGCGGGCACCAACATGGAGAGCACACTGGATCTCTACTTCATGAACTGCTCCGTTGAAATCACTGCCGACTCAGGAGCCGTGATAGCAGGCACCCTCGCTAACGGCGGTTTTTGTCCTCTCACGAACGAGCAAGTGCTCAGTCCTCTGGCCGTCAGGAGCACGCTGGTGTTGATGCACTCGTGTGGCATGTACGACTACAGCGGCAACTTCTCCTTCCAAGTAGGGCTGCCCGCCAAGTCTTCAGTCTCGGGAAACATCCTTCTTGTGGTGCCCAACGTCATGGGCCTGTGCCTTTGGTCGCCTCTCCTCGACTCCATCGGCAACTCCGTCAAAGGCGTGCACTTCTGCAAGCAGCTGGTGAACACCTTCAACTTCCACCACTACGACAGCCTCACCAGGAATGACAGCAAGATCGACCCTCGTCTCAAGAAGATCCATCCCGCCAGCAGCAGAACCGCTTCGCTCCTCTTCGCTGCCAACAGCGGCGACCTCAAAAGCCTCAGAACACTCGCCCTGCATGGCATTGACATGGGCGTCAGCGACTACGACCACCGTACGGCGCTTCATGTGGCGGCGTCAGAGGGCCACCTGGAATGTGTGAGGTTCTTGCTGGAGCGCTGTGGAGTAGACCATTTGGCCACTGATCGCTGGGGCAGGACTGCTCTTGAGGAAGCCATCACCTTCCATCGCTCTGACGTCATCAAGTATCTTCAAAGCGTGCACGAGCGTGCGTCACCGTCGTGACGGCAAGCATCGTAACGATGCCGCTTGGTGGGGCTCATTTGTTCACGCACACATTGGTTGTGGATGTGAAGAAGGGTGGATGGTTGGGTGGATGGTTGGGTGGATGGTCGGGTGGATGGTTGGGTGGATGGTTGGGTGGATGGTTGGGTGGATGGTTGGGTGGATGGATGGATGGGTGGGTGAATAGATGGATGAATAGAAAGATGAATGTTTAAATGAATGGATGAATGGAAGAATAGATGGATTGATTGAGAGATTAATGAATGAATTAGTAATGATTGGACTAATCAAGTGAGTGAATGAATAAATGAATGAATGAAAGAATGAATGAAAAAATGAATGAACGAATGAATGAATAAATGAATAAATGAATGAATGAATGAATGAATGAATGAATGAATGAATGAATGAATGAATGAATGAAAAAATGAATGAATGAAGGAACGAATGAATGAATGAAGGAAGAAATGAATGAATGAGGGAATGAATGAATAGTTGTATTGATGGATGAAAAGTATGATGAAAGGAATGTGGAACGTCGTGGGTTGCCCTTTGGACGGGCAGAGTAACAAAGTGCGTGTTGTGGCAACTCACTCGAGAACATGCCTCTGTTACAAGTTGTCCTTGCTTGCCTCCTTGTTCTCTCCGCTCCTTCCTCTCTGTTTTTCGTTTTCGTTCGGTTTGGTCGTTTGTTCGGTTTGTTCGTTTGTTCGGTTTGTTCGTTTATTCATTTGTAAGCTTGTTTATTCGTTCGTCCGTTAATTTGTTTATCTTTCAATTTGTTTGTATTTCAGTTTTTTTGTATTTCAGTTTGTTTATATTTCATTTTGTTTGTATTTCAGTTTGTTTGTATTTCAGTTTGTTTGTATTTCAGTTTTTTTGTATTTCAGTTTGTTTGTATTTCAGTTTGTTTGTATTTCAGTTTGTTTGTATTTCAGTTTGTTTGTATTTCAGTTTGTTTATATTTCAGTTTGTTTATATTTCAGTTTTTTGTATTTCAATTTGTTTATATTTCAGTTTGTTTGTATTTCAGTTTGTTTGTATTTCAGTTTGTTTGTTTGTTCGACTCTCGGTTCGGTAATTTGTTAACCTAGTGATAACTCTCGCCACATTCTTCTTCATTTTAACAAAGCTTTCAAAACCTTTTTTGAAAAGTTAGCAACAGAGCTCAGCATGAACGGTGCAACACAGCGCTGTACAAGTGCTTCTGTTACATGCACGTTGTTGATACGAATGCAGTGTCGTTCGGATGTGATGGTCTAAAGAAACATGTGTTTGGTTTCATGTTGTGGCCGCCACCACGGACCGCTTCAACCACCGCCTCTAGCCGTTTTTCCTTGTTGCTGCTTGTGACACTCCAACCTCCATTTTAGGTTCTGGGTTTTCAACTCCAATAAACTTCACTAAATCTGACTCCATAAACCACCCAACCAACCTTTAATTCAGTCAACCATTCAACAACCATCCAATCAACCACCTAACCATCCATCCATTCAACCATCCAGTCAACCATCCAATCAACCATTCATTCAGTCAACCATCCAATCAACCATTCAACCGCCCAACCAACCACCCACCCAACCACCCACCCAACCATTAAATCAACCACCCAACCATCCATTCAACCATACAGTCAACCATCAAATCAATCACCAATCCCCTCCCGATGCTTCCACACCATAATGACAAGCAACCAACCACACCAGCCTACAACACTTCACAACCTTTCACTCACCTTCACCACTCTCCGCATTCCACCACGCCCACCATTATCCCCACCTCCACCACTATTACCATTCCCACCACTTCCCTCTCTATCTCCACCTCCACCACCCCCACCACCATCACCACTTCCACTATCACCACCACCATCACCACCCCCACCACTATCACCACCATTACCCCCACCGCTACTACCACCACCACCTCCACCATCAACACCACCCCCACTACCTTCACCACCTTCACCAACACCACCAACAGCACCACCACCACCACCACCAACAGCACCACCAACATCAACACCACCACCACCAACAACACCACCACCAACACCAACAGCACTACCAGCATCAACAACAAAAGCTGTCACTTTGGTGATTATGGATTCATCTTCTTCTTCTTCTTCATCATCATCTTCTTCTTCTTCTTCCTCATGATTTTCCTCTTCCCCTTTTTCTTTCTTCTTTCCACCTTTTATTTCGTTCTCTTTCCTACTTCTTCCTGCCTTCTTCTTGCACGGCTTGACTCTTTTATAACGGTAAGCCATGATGCAGAAGACCACGGTGGTGACGGAAACGATGCCAGCAAACAGGAAAAACTCAGATGCCTGCGGGATGGTGCGTGCTGCTTTGGCCAAACGGGTTGAATGGTCAACTTCAATTCAGAAAGTTGGGGTTCGAATCCTTGTGATCCATGAGTTTTAAGTAACTATTGATACAAGGTTGACGGACATTACGTCTCAAAGAAGGCTTTTATACGCTTCCCATTAAGTGGCCTCCGCCAGGAATTGAACCTGGGTACTAAGGGGCGGGCACGCAGTGACGTGGTGTTTAAGCAGTATTTTCCTCATCAGGGTTTGATTCAAAGTTTAGTTCAACTCCAGCACGAGGCACCATGGAAGTGAACTCAGTAGCACCCGGGTGCTGCAGTCCGCAGGTTAAACAATGAATTGAAACATACAGCAGTTGTTACAGCAGTTGTTACAGCAGTTGTTACAGCAGTTGTTACAGCAGTTGTTACAGCAGTTGTTACAGCAGTTGTTACAGCAGTTATTACAACAGCACCTGTTCGAGGAGTTGGTCGGTGGAGAGGATGATGACGATGATGATGAAGTTGCCTCCACACATGGTCATCAGCCACCAGGCACTCAAAAGGCTTTTCATGCTGCTGGGTGCCTGTAGTGTGGTGTGGTGTGGTGTGGTGTGGTGTGGTGTGGTGTGGTGTGGTGTGGTGTGGTGTGGTGTGGTGTGGTGTGGTGTGGTGTGGTGTGGTGTGGTGTGGTGTGGTGTGGTGGGGTGTGGTGTGGTGTGGTGTGGTGTGGTGTGGTGTGGTGTGGTGTGGTGTGGTGTGGTGTGGTGTGGTGTGGTGTGGTGTAGTGTGGTGTGGTGTGGTGTGGTGTGGTGTGGTGTGGTGTGGTGTGGTGTGGTGTGGTGTGGTGTGGTGTGGTGTGGTGTGGTGTGGTGTGGTGTGGTGTGGTGTGGTGGGGTGTGGTGTGGTGTGGTGTGGTGTGGTGTGGTGTGGTGTGGTGTGGTGTGGTGTGGTGTGGTGTGGTGTGGTGTGGTGTAGTGTGGTGTGGTGTGGTGTGGTGTGGTGTGGTGTGGTGTGGTGTGGTGTGGTGTGGTGTGGTGTAGTGTGGTGTGGTGTGGTGTGGTGTGGTTTTGTTTGGTGTGGTGTGGTTTGGTTTGGTGTGGTGTGATGTGGTGTGGTGTGGTGGGGTGTAGGGGTGGAGTGGTTGTGTGTGAGGCTGGAGTAGTGGGGTGTGGGGTGGAATAGTGGAGTTATAGGATGGTAGTGTAATGGGATAGTGGAGTGGTGGAGTGGTAAGAACATGGAGTGGTGAAAAGTTGAAGTCATGACGTGAGGTGGAAAGTGAATGAAAAAAAGCGATAAAAAGAACAAGAAACAAGAAAAATGAAAAGATCGGGAGGTTGGGAGAAAAGGGATGAAAGGAAGGAAGAAGGTAACTTGAGAGTAGGCGAAGTCGATGCCCGCAATGGCAAAGAGGCACTCTGCCATGGTGACGAGGAGGTACTGAGGCGTCTGCCACGCCATCGAGGTGCTCCACCCCCCCACCTCCTCGTGCACCCTGCTCTGAGGTGGTATGTTCGTCATCTTCGTCGTCGTCGTCATCATCATCATCATCATCATCATCATCATCATCATCATCATCATCATCATCATCATCATCATCACCATCATCATCATCATCATCATCATCATCATCATCATCATCATCATCATCATCATCATCATCATCATCATCCTCATCATCATCATCATCATCATCATCATCATCATCATCATCATCCTCATCACCACCCACAGTAATCGGGTCTTCCATTGAGATGACAATGCTTGATACCGCTCCATTCCTCGTTTTGAAATTCGGAAGTTTGAAAAATGTGTCGATATGTTTGTTGTTTTTGTTGTTGTAATTGTTGAAGGTACTGTTGTTACCGTTGTTGTTAACTTTGTTGTTGTTGTTGTTAATGTTGTTGTTGTTATTGTTGTTGTTGTTGTTGTTGTTGTTGTTGTTGTTGTTGTTGTTGTTGTCATTGTTGATACTTGTGGTATTTTTGTTGATGTTGTTGACGTTGCATTTCTCCATCTTCTTCAAACTGTACTCCATCAGGTAACTGGTTGATTGAAATGAACAGTAGTGTTATTATTGTTATTGTTGTTATTGTTATTGTTGTTATTGTTATTGTTGTTATTGTTGTTGTTGTTGTTTTTTTTGTTTCTTTCAAAAGCCTAAGGACGGTTTTACAGCTCTAAAAAACACACGAGTTCATCATAGGAGGCCCCGATATCGTAGCAAAAGAGCATTTGAGCCAGAGGTGTTCAGCTGACTCGACCTCTTCTTCACAGAGTCGACAGAGATTGGACTGTGAGTTGCAGCCATCGGCGGAGGCTTGGGTGGTGCCCGCTTTGGAACCTGACTAGATCGGTCAGTTGTGCCTTATTGAGGGTGTTCTTCATGTTGCAGGGCTGCTACAGCACGTGTGGGCTTCGTGCTTCTCCTTAAACTAAACACCCTCATAACCACTCTTAAAGTCACATAGAAGCCCACATACATGAAAACACACCAGACTTCACAAAGGCACACCAAACCTCACAAAGGCACATACAAGCAGCCGAATGGAAGCATATACAAGCAGCCGAATGGAAGCACACACAAGCAGCCGAATGGAAACACATACAAGCAGCCGAATGGAAGCACAAACAAGCAGCCGAATGGAGGCACATACAACCAGCCGAATGGAAGCACATACAAGCAGCCGAATGGAAGCACATACAACCAGCCGAATGGAAGCACATACAACCAGCCGAATGGAAGCACATACAAGCAGCCGAATGGAAGCACATACAAGCAGCCGAATGGAAGCACATACAACCAGCCGAATGGAAGCACATACAAACAGCCGAATGGAAGCACATACAAACAGCCGAATGGAAGCACATACAAACAGCCGAATGGAAGCACATACAAACAGCCGAATGGAAGCACACACAACCAGCTAAGTTTTTCCGCGAACACATACAAGCAACTTATGAACTCAAGCAACTTACCTATATGAGCTCACACACAGTGGTCTGAACTCACGTGTGACTTCGGAAAATTACAAGAAAAGGCATGAAATGCTCGAAAGCCCACAGAAAACTGCCTCATCCAGCCACCTTCGACAGCACACAAAGGCGCAAAAAAACACACAACAGCGCACACAGCGCACACAAGTTCAAACAACCACACACAAGCACTGACTTGAAGGACATCAGAGTCACGTGATGTGATAAAGATGAGGCGCCAATGGGACCAACTTCTTTGACGTCACCAGTCTCCACGGATGTCAGTCGCAACTTCGTCACCACGTGATCGAGAGAGTTGAAAAACCTGTGAGGGTGGGGGTTTGTGGAATTATCCCTCCATTGCTCCTCCGTCTTTCCATCGCCCCCTCCGTCCTTTCACCGCCCCCTCCGTCCTTCCACCACCCCCTCCGTCCTTCCATCACCCCCTCCATCCTTCCACCACCCCCTCCATCCTTTCACCGCCACTTTTATTCCTCCACCACCCCCTCCATCCCTCCAATGCCCCATCTTCACAATATCAAAGCCAAAGATGGTCTTTCCTCTTGAGGGCAGACGACGTCGAGGTAAGTCCCGGGCCAGTGTGCCGGGGATGCACTAAGACAATCAGACGTGACATCACCCCCATCACTTGTTCAAGCTGCAGTCACCATACCACAGGACTTGCTCTGGCCTTATTCGAAACAAAAAGAGAACTCAAGGCTTCATTTGCAGGCCCTGCACAGAACTCGCGGCTGCACCAGCAACAATAACAACAATGACTCAGGTGATGGAAACAAATAGACGATGCTGTGTCTGCAGCACAAAAATGAGAACAACAACAACAACGACAACATCATCAACAACAACAACAACATCATCACCAACAACAACAAAAATATCATCAACAACAACAACCTCACTGTTGACTCCCCCTTGTCCAGAAGTTTTGTGATTTCTTGTTCGGCCTGTGAGACGTTGTTGATGTTGGTGTTGATGCTGTTGTTGGTGTTTATGTAGATGTTATTGTTGTTGTTGGTGTTGATGTTGTTGTTGTTGGTGTTGTTGTTGTTGTTGTTGGTGTTGTTGTGAAGGTCTTCATGGTTGACACAAAACAAAAAAAACAAATAAAATACAAAATACAAAAATGAAAACTACAACAACAAATACAACACATAGATTAACAACAAATACAACGACAAACACAACAACAAATACATTAACAACAAACACAACAACAAAAAATACAACAAAAAGTGAAACAACGAAAACACAACAATAAATTAAAAACAACAAAAAATACAAAAACAAATACAGCAAAAATTGCAACAATGACAACAAGTGCAACAACAACAAAAGTTGCAACAACAACAATAGTTGCAACACTGGCCCTCACCAGCACCAGCTGTCGTGGCTGGAGAAAGATTTGGTGAGCTCGTGCGCCCGTGAGTTGGAAAAAGTCTTTGAAGCCATGGGAACACTCCACCGCGTGCAGGCCAGACCGAAGCAGGTTGTAGCTGGATGCCTGAAAGAAAGAAAAAAAAATGTTGAGACAACATCATAACAATGTTGAAACAACACCACAACAATGTTTAAAGAACACCACAACAATGTTTAAAGAACACCACAACAATGCTGAGACAACACCACAACAATGTTGAGACAACACCACAACAATGTTGTGACAACACCACAACAATGTTGTAAGAGCACAACATCTACACTACCTGATGGCCCAGAAGAGAAATGGAGAGAGAGGAAGGGGGAAACGAATGGGGAGAAGAAGAGGAGGAGGAGGAGGAGGAAGATGAGAAGTGATGGGAGATGTTACAGTGGCAAGGGTTAGGCATGGTGTTGATGAGTTGCAACTGATGCGGGTGGTGGTGTTAATAACGAAATAAAAGGATAACGTTGTATTTTTTATTAAAACAAAAACTTCAAATCTGCAAAAATAGCAACGTTGGTTTGGTGGAGAGGAGTTGGGAGGGGCTGCTGAGACTGTGGTGGTGCGAGTGGTTTTTTTGCTGTGACTCTTTCAATAAAAATTCATTATAGGAGCTTAAGTTGAAAAATGAATAAGAGAATTATGGAGGAGTGATGGAGGAGTGATGGAGGAGAGATGGAGGAGTGATAAAGGAGTGATGGAGGAGTGATGGAGGAGTGATGGAGGAGTGATGGAGGAGTGATGGAGGAGTGATGGAGGAGTGATGGGGGAGTGATGGAGGAGTGATAAAGGAGTGATAAAGGAGTGATGGAGGAGTGATGGAGGAGTGATGGAGGAGTGATGGAGGAGTGATGGAGGAGTGATGGAGGAGTGATGGAGGAGTGATGGAGGAGTGATGGAGGAGTGATGGAGGAGTGATGGAGGAGTGATGGAGGAGTGATGGAGGAGTGATGGAGGAGTGATGGGGGAGTGATGGAGGAGTGATAAAGGAGTGATAAAGGAGTGATGGAGGAGTGATGGAGGAGTGATGGAGGAGTGATGGAGGAGTGATGGAGGAGTGATGGAGGAGTGATGGAGGAGTGATGGAGGAGTGATGGAGGAGTGATGGAGGAGTGATGGAGGAGTGATGGAGGAGTGATGGAGGAGTGATGGAGGAGTGATGGAGGAGTGATGGAGGAGTGATGGAGGAGTGATGGAGGAGGGACGGAGGAGTGATGGAGGAGGGATGGAAAAATAATGCAGATTTTGCATATAGTAAAATATCGCTATAAAAAGTGAGAATAAGAGATATCAGTCCCTTACGAGGAGGCAACTTGAAAAGGTCAGCTAAGTGGTTAGGTGGGTGCGTATTTTTTTATTTTAAACATGAGAGTGCAGATGTTGAACATTGATATTTTTTTGAAGACAACCAGTGTAAAGAGATGGAAGCAGGAGTTATATACAAGAAGTTATGAATGCCAAAAACTAGATGGGTGGATGGATGGATGAGTGAATGGATGGATGAATGAATGAGCAGCTGGATGGATGGATGGATAGATGGATGAATAGATAGATGGATGGATGGATGATTAGCAGGATGGACGAAAGAGGTCACCATGATGTGGAGTTGGAGAACTCCAGAGACGAGGCACGAAGCTCCTGCCAGTATGAGTCCTGCCGCCATTCTGTGCAGGCTCCTGTGGTGTGTGTGTGTGTGTGTTTGTGTGTGTGTGTGTGTGTGTGTGTGTGTGTGTGTGTGTGTGTGTGTGTGTGCGTGTGTGTTGGGTGTTGCAGTTGCAAATTGACTGTGTAATTCTATATGGTACGAAGTGTGAGTTAGAGCGACACGTGACCTAAAAGGGATACCACGTGATTTGAGAAAAGGGTAGAGGCAGTAGTCTACCAGAGGCACCATCAGCATCAGCAGGAAAGGGTTCAAAAACTGGGTGGCGTTTCTTAGTGTTACAAACTTTCCTTCCAGCCACTCCAACCACTCCAGCCACTCCAACCACTCCAACCACTCCAACCACTCCAACCACTTCAGCCACTCCAACCACTCCAACCACTCCAACCACTCCAGCCACTCCAACCACTCTAGCCACTCCAGCCACTCCAACCACTCCAGCCACTCCAACCACTCCAGCCACTCCAGCCATTCCAACCACTCCAGCCACTCCAACCACTTCAGCCACTCCAACCACTCCAACCACTCCAACCACTCCAGCCACTCCAGCCACTCCAGCCACTCCAGCCACTCCAGCCACTCCAGCCACACCAAGAAAATTTACCACTTACCAGCATCATTTCTGGATAAACGACAACAAAGCCCTGTTGTGAAAAAGATGGTTATAACCAATACGCTCACACACACACCACACACACACACACACACACACACACACACACACACACACACACACACACACACACACACACACACACACACACACACACACACACACACACACACACACACACACACACACACACACACACACACACACACACACACACACACACACACACACACACACACACACACACACACACACACACACACACACACACACACACACACACACACACACACACACACACACACACACACACACACACACACACACACACACACACACACACACACACACACACACACACACACACACACACACACAGGGTTTACCAAGTTTCCATCCATCTGCTGAGCCTGGAACGTCCATTTTGAATACTGCAACAAAATCATCATCATCATCATCATCACCATCACCACCACCCCCATCATCATCACCATCACCACCACCACCATCATCATCATCATTATCACCACCACCCCCACCACCACCACCCCCACCACCACCACCCCCACCATCATCATCATCATCATCATCATCATCATCACCATCATCACCACCACTACCATCATCATCACCTGCAGTTCGAACACAGCCCAGAAGACATGCAGGGGAATGTAGAGTGCCATCACGTTGAATGCCTGCATAACCTCCCTCACCAATCCC